>VZQC01001663.1:1031542-1165904 GCA_009823505.1 Rhizomys pruinosus
TATTTGTACTATATATATATATATATATATATATAATATATATATGGCAGTGTGAGGTATGCACACATGAGTGGAGGTCTCACAGAAGCTAGAAGATGGAATTTAATCCTCTAGAACTGGAAGAACATGTATTTTTGTTCTTTCCAATGTGGTGCTGGGAACCTAACTCAGGTTCTATTTAGGAGTAGTATGTGCTGTTGGCCACTGAGCCATTTCTGCAGCTCAGAATTTTCTTATCTTAAGGAAGATGAAATCCCCAAGATTATTATTACATTACACTCCTAGACTAATGTAATTTCTTACTATATAAAAATGTATCCTTATATTTCTGACAAGTATCTCAGTCACTACTAGGAGGCTTTTACAGAGAACCACAATTAGTCACTCACATTGTCTGTGGCACATCTACAATGCAACTTCTACACCTAAGATTCACACAGCATAGAACAAGGAGTAAAGAAGACACTAATGAATCTTTCAAATCTCATTAATGAAGCTCCCTCATGCAACATAGGGCCAGGAACACAAAGGGTCACAAATGCCTAAAGCATAGAGAATAAGAGTCTGCAGAATGTGGGTTCTTGGACAGGACTCCTATATTAAATTTCACCCACCCAGTGTTCAGGGACTGTTTTGGAAGAGGAGTCTGAAAGGTAATCAGAGCCAAGGAGGAGCTGCATGACCATATGTATAAAGAATGCTGCAAACTCCTTGAACCCTGCTCATATGAATCTACAACAATAGTGTCACCATGTCCAAGACCAAGGCAAACTAGAGCAGACAAAAACCCAGCATAGAACTGGAGAAATGGGCAGCAGACTCCAAACTTAACTGAAGACATATTGGCAGGTGATTACCACTGGGTGAAGAAGATCTGATTTTAAAGCAAGGGAAGTTATATGGGGGACCCTAAATTGACACAATAGGCCTTAAAACAATTGGCAGAATGTATGAATTCCAGTGGGGGGCTATGGGAGTCTGCCAGTGGGGAAGGGGTTATAAAATTATTAAGATTGATTGAGATGTTCTGTATGAAATACAAATATTCAATTAAAAATTACAAAAAAGAATTGTTTTATTTTTAATTGTGCATATGTGTGTGCATGTGTGTTCAGTACATGTGGATGCTGGAAAGGGGTACAGGCATCCCCAGAGCTGCAGTTAGAAGAGGTTGTAGGCAGTGGGAACCCAACTCAGCTCTTCTTAGAGAGTAGCAAGTGATCTAACTTCTGAGTCATCTCTCCAGTCCTATAAAGTAGTTTTAACAGGAAGAGTTCTGCTTTAGGGAAGAAAAGCATCCAATTGCAAAAAGTAAATATGTTTGGTAAATATCCTATTAAAGACTTTGTCTTGTCATTCTTTTTTCTAAAGTATCCTATTCTAGATGACAAGAGAATTGAGAGCTTTTTTATAGACTTGGGAACATCTATCCTTTGAAATCCATATCTACTTCCTTGAAGGTCAGTCATTTGTACGCCTTGATGATTTTAGAAGATGTTAGAGCAATAGACACAGCCATTGATCATGAATCCATAAGAATTGGACACTTGATTGTGAGGACTATAATGTTTATATGAGGATGAGTAGAGAAAATAATAAGAGCAAACAGCTTAGAAGAAGTAGCATAGATATGGAGCAACATCCTTATGTCAAAGTCCAAGACCCCAGTCACTGCTCTGCATCCTCTAAAAGTTACAAATACATTATGGGTGTTCTGAGGAAAACCCAAACTAAGTTTTAATTCCTGGATTATATTGCCTATAAAGAGGATAGATTTAAACAGAAGCTAAATGTAAAATGGCAGTACATCTATCTCTTTAATCTAATATAAACAAACAAACAAAAACAATAAGACAAGGGGGCTAGAGATATGGCTCTATGTGTCAGAACTCTTCCTTTTTTCCAGAAGACTGAAGTTCAGCTCCCAGCATCTGCTTAGGTTAACTCACGGCTGCCTGTACCTCTAGCTTTAGGGGATCAGCAGCCTTCCTCTGACCTCTGCAGGCAAACACACACACACACACACACACACACACACGCATGTGCATGCACACACACACACACATAACACACACTAAATGGAAGAAAGAAAGGAAAGGAAAGGAAAGGAAAGGAAAGGAAAGGAAAGGAAAGGAAAGGAAAGGAAAGGAAAGGAAAGGAAAGGAAAGGAAAGGAAAGGAAGAAAGAATAAAATCAGAACAATTCTTAGCATGCCTTTAGTCACCGGATAGATATGGCTAATATGGGTTGTTGCTGGAACTTCCTCCAGAATTGCCAGCTGAGATCTGAGGTAGGTGTATGACTTGCATCCTTTATAAATGTCATCTTGGGCTGCCGTGCTCAACACTTAGAGTCACTGAGGTAAGTGAATAAATAACATAACTGTCAAGACTTTAAAACCTCTGTCTTCCCCTGCTAAGAAAATATGACTTCCCATTGTTTTCCTTCATCCTTCCTTTCGGAATAGTAAGATGCTCTTTGTTCTAGAAATAAATTTATTTTGGAGATAAAAATATAAAACTGTTATTAAAGAAGTACAACTACACTTTGTGGTGGTGAAAAGTCACTGTGGATTTACATCTTTGGAAATCAGATGGCAGAGAAATGAGAATGCAGGTTTTCTAGATTTTCCCCTCTGACTCTGTCTGAGGTTGACCCCATGTGATAGTTGTATCCACATTCATGATCAGTCTTCCCTAAGAGATAAGTGTCTCTTGAAGCATTCTCACGGACAAGTTTAGATGTGTATCTCCAAGATTATTCTGAATATAGACAATTAAAACATTGAAGACTGGCCATCAAGATGTGCCTTAAAATTTTATATAGATATTCTAATATGAATTCTCAAGTTGAACTCTTTCTGGCCCTACCTCCTGGATAGTGTGAACATATTGCTACTGGAAAGAAGCAGTCATGTATATAAACATATCTCAGGAAAAAATTGACTAGCTCATCTCTAAAATGATACAAGTATTGGCATTTCATTAAAATATGTGGACAAAGGGGCTGGAGAGATGGCCTAGCGGTTAAGAGCACTGACCACTCTTACAGAGGACATGGGTTCGATCCCCAGCACCCACATGGCAGCCGAGAACCGTCTAGAACTCCAATTCCAGGAGAATTCCAGTTCCAGGGGAATCCAACACCCTCTTCTGACCTCTGAGGCATTGCACCACACGGGTGTACAAACCTGCATGCATTCAGTACATTCATACACATACGAAAATAAAATTTAAAAATATGTGGACATAGAGATTTTTATAAAACATCGTTTTAAGGTAATTTGTTTTCAAATCAACTTTACATCCTGGCATACACTTTTCCTTCCCTTAATGACTTCCAGTGGCTTAAGTTGTTTGACCCTTATTGATACCATTTTGGTTTTCTTACACAACACACCTGGTTATTATATAATATGTCTTTCTGAGTATCCTTTTCTTATATGAAAGTCTGAGATTTTCCAAGAATACTGTTATCCTAACCTAAAATATTAAAAGAATTACAAGAAAGCAATTTTGATATTTTGAGAACTATTTGAAGACAAGTATATATTATCATTCTGTTTTGAGTTTCATCTTTATAGGTAAGAACATGAAATGTAAAGCAGTCTTAGAATCATTAATGTGTCCTTTCCTTCAAAAACCTCTGCCAGTTCTGCAGCAGAGAACGTTGATGTGAAATATATATTGATGAGTAGGTTTATGTTGATGTCCTCACTTTTTCCCTCTACTGGGTAACTTTATATATTCATCTAAATTTTTTATTAATATTTATTTCTGCACCATTTCATAAGCTTTTCCATCTCCTTAAATATTTAGGCATTTAAGAGCCTAAACTTCCTGTAGGTTTTCCATTTTAGAAAGTTCATTCTTAGGGGCCAACTGCTCTTGCTGAGGACCCGGGTTCAATTCCCAGCACCCACATGGTGGCTAAGAACTGCCTTTAAACTGGGCGTGATGGGGCATGCCTTTAATCCTAGCACTCAGGAGGTAGAGGCAGGCAGATCTCTGTGAGTTCAAGGCCACCCTGGTCTACAGAGTGAGTTCCAGGTCAGCGGGGCTATAGGGAGACCCTATCTCAAAAACAACAGCAAAAAGAAAAAAAACAAAAAGAAAAAGAAAAAAAAAAGAAAGTTCATTCTTAGAGGCAATTGTGTTCTTTTTTAATATAATTCTTTTATTGATGTTTTGTGTATTTCATACATCATTTTTCAGTTCAATTTAGACATATTCCCCTTTCCATTCCCCCCATTCCACCCCAGATTATGTATTCTGCCATACATGTCCTGCATCTTTCTCTCGGACTTTTTAAAGTTTTTCTCTGTAAAGGTTTATTGTTCTGTGCAGAATTTAACTACATAAGTGCATTCTTTGACCCAATCCTTATGTTGTTGTGGTTCCTTCCCAATTGTATTGCTGCAAAATTTGCCTATATAAATGTCATATATATATACCAGAATTATGGCCTCCAGGAATAAACTGTATGTTAAATCTGATATATTTTTAGGAGTTCACATATTTTCCCTTTAATTTTATATTACTCTAAAATATGAATATATATANAGTTTCATATTTTCTTTGTTAAATTTATATTACTTAAAATATGATATATATATATATATTTTATATTATATATATATATATATATACCTTCTGCCCATATACATTAATTACCATGCTGAAAGAAAGCGGTAAGCTAATTCTATGGTCTCATTAAGAGATTCACATTATAACATCACAAGTGTACTTTCAGATAAAAAGAACACAAACAATAATGTTGTTAGCTTTGCTTTCTCAATTGGCGGATTTGGTACTAGCATCCACAAATGAGAGAAATGGTTCCCCATTTGTTTTGAGGGGACTTTGTTACTTCATTTACATATGGTTTCGAGTTCCATCCATTATTCTGCAAAGTTCATGATGTCCATCTTTCTTTACCACTGCATAGAAGTCCAGTAGTTAAGGGAGATAACTATCCTTTCAACATGTGTTGTGGAAGAATAACTAAACTAGAAAGATCAAAGAAAAAAGAGGGGCATGTGGCATGGCTCTGGATTTTGAAAATATGAACATATGATCTCTTGCTGAAGTTTTTGTCAAATTGCAATTTTGTTTAAGTTTTTTTTTTGCCTCTGGGCACTCACTTACCACATGGAAAGGTAACCATTACCCTTTCAGAGATAGGAACATCTCTGCAGGCTTTATAAACCCTATGTAATTCCAATAAGAATTAAAAGGTTTTGTAGTTTTGTGTGGTTCTCCATTCAAGAAAGATCCAAGATTGATTCTGTTCTGAGCTCAGCAGGATGAAGCTCTCAGAAAGTGGAAAATATTCTTAATTGGCTTACATCCTCTCCTTGGGGTTATCACACAGCCAGAGGCCATTACTTGAGGTAACTGACTATCAACTCAGCAACTGGACCAGAGAAAAAGTTCTTAATGAACCCTGATCAGAGAATATATTAGCTGGCCAAGCCTTAACACTTATAATCAAATCAGACAAGTGGAAAAAAGATGCCTGAAGTCTAGTAACTTAGTCAGGGTACCTGAGGTTGGGCAGCAGTACCAGTGTCTCAGTGCATATGGCCCCCACCCATGTCTGGGTTCTTTTGTGAAATTCTAATCTAGATCTTGATTTTTACTTTATCCTAATTAGTTAACTTATGCTAGGCTCTGGAAATATAAACACAACAGCCATCAAACATTAACCCCAGGTCACTGTGTCTGTTGCTAACAGAGGCAATGGGTTTGTGAGAAAGTGCTATTATCATGTGTCACATATATTCTGAATACAGTACATATACTGATGAATACAGTAAAGGAGCACAGTGCTCCAATGGGGCAGTGCTGTCTGCCTGTGGATGTCACAGAAGGATCGCCTAATAACAAGCTTGAGGGAAAGTGTTCAGGTACAGGCTGAAAGTAGTGGGAAAGTAAATGCTACAGCTCTTTAGCAAATATCTTGATTATTGTGCTTTCCATGTCAAAAACTCAATAGTAACCATGTGAACATGTTCAGCTGGTAGGACAATCAAATTAAATGGGAAATCTCTTTTGTCATCCTCAAAATGAGAACATGAATAATTAGGAATATTAAATAAGATCATTGCTTGTACCATGTGTAGATGAAGAGCTGATAAAATGTAGATAACTCTGTCAATCACTGTGCAGTACCGTACTGAGTGGTAGAGGAAATAAATGTGCAAATCTTCCATATAAATTTTATATAGGAACTTCAGTAAAGGGTGAAAATGTGAGTTGATAACAGAAAAGGTCAGAGGCCTATGCATCTTACTAAATAAAGTCCATTTTCGTGGAAATTAAAATAGGAAAAAAACCAACCATATATTTCAGTTAGATGGATAAGGTGGTAAAAAATGTTGTTGTTATTAGTATTTTTTTTAGTTGACAAGTAGTGTTTATAAGAATATTCATTAGACTACTGAGATTCAAAGTATTGAATCAAAGAATGGATGAGGAGAGAGAGAGAGAGAGATGAGAGGGAGGAGAGAGAGAGAGACCAGAGAGAGAGAGATTTCTAAAATTGTATTATGCCTGTATAACTACAGGAGGCAGGGATCTGTATAATAATACATTTATCTGTTTGTTTCTGTTCAAACTAGACACTATTTTCATTATGAGTGTATTGTATCTGTGTTTACACACATGCTTGCAGTATGTATGGATCTCAGAAGAGGGCATCAGATGCCATGGAGCTGGGGATCCTGGCCCTTGCAAGCTGCCTAGTGTGCTTGCTGGGAAGTGATCCCAGGTCTCTACAAGAGCAACAAGTGCTGAGCCATTGCTCCAGTCTTGGGACAAGACACTTTTAAGAAACTTTCTTCTCTGATGGGTATATCGGTGGCTAAACACCTTTAATCCCAGCAATGAGATTCAGCAGCAGATAAATTTCAGTGAGACTGAGTCCAGCCACATGTCCAATGGAAGTTCAGGACAACAAGACTTGCTCCAACTAAAAAAACAAAAGCAAAAAAAAAAAAAAAAAAAAAAAAAAAAAACCTTTTTTGTCTTGTTTTGGAATGCTATTTTTTCCGTTAGGTTTGTAAGCACAACAATGGGGACCACTTAGAATGTGAGTTCAATATCATGTAATTTTCTGTTAGAGCACTTGGAAATATTTAGAGTTTTTTGTTAACATTTATGGGGTTCTCTGAATGACTAGAAAGTCTGGAAATATTACCAAAATGCTAGTCTAGGATATTAAATGTCTTTTCATTGGAATCCAGAATGCAAATTTCACCAGGGAGTTTGCCTATTAATCCCTTTCTGGTGCTGTGTCTATGCTTACCTTATAATACTGTGATTCCTCCTGGTGATTTGCTTTTAACCAAGGTGTACCAGGCAAAATGTGAGCTTTTCATTATCAAGGAAAGCTCCAGTTAGGCAAAAAGGTACAATGTGGAATTGAATTTTTACTTCTCTGCCATTCTTTTCTTCATTATTTGTTTTTTTTTTTTTTTTTTTTTTTTTTGGTTTGGTGTGTGTGTGTGTGTGTGTGTGTGTGTGTTGTTAAGACAGATGATATCTTTGGCTGGCTATTGTACCTCGGACATCTCCTGCCTTTTATCATGACAGAGTCTCTTACTACACTTGAAGTGGCCAAGTAGGCTAGACTGTTAACTGAGCTCAGGGATACACTGATCTCTGCATATGCCACTATATTTTTGTGATGTGTGTTCTGTGTTTTATGCAGGTTTGGAGTATCAAACCCGGGTCCTAATGCTTATAAGGCAAACACTTTTCTGACAGTGTTATTTCCCCTTCTGTGCTCTTCTACCTTCAGCTCATATTGGTCCATACTCATTCAATTAAACGCGATGTTGGAATAGAGTGGGAACAATAGAATTGCTCATGATTGTAAAGGGGATAGTTTACACATATACGTGTAGATATACAGAACAGCGCGCAGATGTAGTAGAGAGGACCAGGAGTCACAGGTCTGCAGCTGTGCTGCTCTTCTCTTACAGCATTCTTGCAGTGTCCTCGGTATCCTCTGCACTGGACATGCCATCTTCAGGTTCTTCCTTATCATTTTGACTTCATCACTGTATTTTTAAAATGTTCTTCTGAAGAAAATAGAGCAAAATGTAATGGGAGGAAGAAAAGAGCTACTATTGCATAACAGTACTGTACACAGATAACAGGCTGTGGTTTCCCAGGATGAATGAAAAAAATGAAAACAAATCTCAGGATTACAGACTGACACTGAATACAGGAATAGATTAAATAAACACCAACCCAGTGGCATGAACCAGGAAGTTCTGGTTTGGTTAAATTTCTTCTGACTCGGTCTCTACTCCATTAGGGTTCACTAAATTAGTCTTTGCAAGACTTGTATCTTCCTATGGGTAAAAGAAAATGGCCTGACTTAAAATAAAAAGGTTTCTTCTGGCTTATAGTTCTGCTCTGAGGCAGACAAGTCCGCTCCCTCATGGTGGAGCTTGCAGAGCAGTGGGAATGGAGGGCATCTGGTCCCATTGCGTTAGGTTTCCAGGAAGCAGACAGTGGCATCAGCCTAGTAGGCGTTAGAGGTATTAACACTACCAATCCTCCCAATTCTTCTTTTTTTTTTAATTTTTTATTTATTTCGGTATGTGCTCATCAGCTCGTGTGCATGCAGGTCTGTGCACCCGTGTCGTGCAATGCCGCGGAGGTCCAGAGAGGGTCTCGCGATTCCCCTTGGAGCTGGAGTTCTCCCGGAATTGGAGTTTCCAGAGTGGCTCTCGGGCCCCATGTGGGTGCTGGGGATCGAACCCGGTCCTCTGTAAGATGCGGTCGGCGCTCCCACTTGGGCCATCTCTCCAGCCCCCAATTCTTTCATTGAGAGCCCACCTTCTAAAGTTCCATGGTATTTCTAAACAGCTCTACCAACTGCGGCAGACCACAGTTGTCGGTCATGGAAGATATGTCACTTCCAAACATCAATAACTTATTTGTATGATTTTCAGTTTTCAAGGTTTATAACTGTGCTTGTTTTATCATGGAATGATCAATTCAAATACATTTAGTAATTCATTATATAATTTGTGTTTTTATAAACAGTTTAGATAAAGTGTTTAAAAAGTAGCCTTTAGTTTTGTTATAACATTTGCTTATATCATTAGCTAGAGAAAAGGCCAAAGCCCCAACCAGTTTAGACTGCTTAATTTGAAGGGATGATTCCTTTATCTTCTTGTTCTAATATTGATAAAAAAAAAAAACTGAGCACAAGAAAATGAAAAACATTAGGCAATTATGCTTAGAGTTCTGCATCTTTATGCCTATGCACCTGGTATATAAGGTGCATAGGCATAAAGGTTTTGGTTTCCTTTCTTTTGCGATAAAATTTCCAATTAAAGTCTACCAGCGAACTGAAATCCACATGTCAGGAACTTACAGCAGCTATTCATTCCACTGTTAGAATATCTGGGCGGGGGCTGGAGAGATGGCCTAGCGGTTAGAGCACGAAACTCTTCTTGTAGAGGACCCAGGTTTCATCCCAAAGCACCCACATGGCAGCTGAGAGCTGTCTTTCTAACTTCCCAGTTCCAGGGGAATCCGACGCCCTCTTCTGACCTCTGCGGCATTGAACTACAAGGTGCACAGATCTACCAGCAGACAGTACATTTTACACATACAAAAATAATAAAAATTTTTAATAAATAAAAAATAGAACGTCAGGGAGGCAGACATCATACATACCTGGTACTTCCCTGGCTTTCTTTCAGTCATACCTACTCAGGAAATATCCACCACCCACTTTCAAGCTGGGTCTTACTGTATCAATTAAGGCAATCAAGAAACACTTCCACAAACATAAGCCATAAGCCAGGTCGATCTTGACAATCCCCTATTGAGACTCTCTTCGAAGTAATTGTAGGTCATATCCAGTTGGAAGTTGAAAATATCACAGTCTGAGAGACATTTTTGTATTTTGTAAGCAGAATTGGAAAAGGCTAAAATGATATTCTAAAACAACTATCCCCCCTGGGAGCAAACTTGACCACGCAGGGACAACTGAATATTAATTAGCATTCATCATATTGATTTTAAGCATTTTAATTCAGTTCACAAATTAACAGATAGACAATTTATTATTGTTCAAAATCCCCTAGGAAATTAATTTTATTAGACAAACTTCATAAAAAGGGCCAGTGTAAGTGGAAACCCATTACTTAATAAAAAGGATCAAGTGGACAAGATAATTAGGTGCCTTTGTTTCTTTTGGGTAGGAACGGAAGACTGCGTGGTGGGGAACTGCTGTGATGAACCAGGTCTTTTCTCCTCTCCATCCTAGTCGCCCTGGGAGGAGCTCTGCAAACAGACTGAGGGATAGAGAGGAATGGGAAAACAGTGTCCTGTTTGCCTGTGGTGCCACTCGGTGTTGTGTGGATGGAACAGTGGCTAGGTCCAAGCTTTTAGGAGAGTTTAGCAAGCAATTGTCATTTTGTAACTTTTGTATGAATTAGTTATTTTCATAATAGCTTATTTAAATTTTGGTTTTCCTTGGCATTCCAAGTAAGAAAACATAGTATGTTTATCTTTTCATGTGTCTGTGTGAGTTTATGCGTATCGGGAGTAGTATGCATATGGTATGCCATGTGAAGGCCATGGGCCAACATGAGTTGTGTTTTCCTCAGTCTTACTTCCATCTCATTTTTTATTAACAGCCTTCATGGAACCAGGAGTTTACCAAAACCCACTAGGCTAGCTGGCATTTCTCCTGTCTCTGCTTCCCCCAGCCCTGAGATCACTGGCACATGCTGTACAGCCTGGCTTTTTTTTTTTTTTTTTTATCATCCTGCCTGGATGCAGTTCAGGTCCTCTGCTTACACAGCAAACTTGCTACCTGCTACCATCTCTTTTTTTTTTTTTCTACATTTTTAATTTTTACTAATATACTGTATGACCTCAATACATTTTTAATAAATAAGCAACAGATAAAATAATCTAAAACATAATCACTTTGAACCTAGTATTGTAAAATCAAGTCTGAATTCATCTTGAGTTCAGGAGGGTAGGAGAAGGACACCATCAATTAGAGAATTGCCTCTGGATTATCACATCCATAGATAACATAACTCATTAGTCCTTAAAGGCATCTGATCTAATTGCAGGGACATTAGGACTTACAGTATTTGATAAATATTTATTGGGGGCTGGAGAGTTGGCCTGCAGTTAGATGGAGTGTACCGCCTGCTCTTGCAGGAGGAACCCTTGGTTCTTTGATCCCCTGCACACAGCTGAGGCATGAGAATCCGACTTTAACTCCAGTTCCAGGGATCTGTACACCCTCTTCTGACCATCCATGGTATTGATATGGACATGGGTGCAACAGACCCTGTCATGCAGGACAGACATTCATTACACATACAAAAATAAATAACCTTTAAAAACAAATAAGATAACTATTTGATCAGCGGTAGTAGAAAATTCAGAGAAACATTCAAGTCTTCTGTGTAAAACTAATCAATCTTTGCATTATATTTTTTAGGTTCATTTTTTGGTTTATAGTGTTGGTTGTTCTGGGGATGTGTGTTTTATGGGTGCATTAAGAGGCCAGAAGAGGCTATTGGGATCCCTCGGAGCTTGAGTCACAGGCTCTGACCTGCATGCTAGGAGCAGAATTCTGGTTCTCTTCTATAGCAAGAAGTACTATTAATTGTTAAGCCATCTCCCACAGTCCAGATCTTTATTTAAATGTATCCATTTGTTGTAAAGTGCCCTTGTCTCTTCTTCATTCCCCAGGGTTATGGCTGCAATGGGAAGAAATGAAAATCTATTAGAGACATATGAAACTCTTCCACATCCAACCCTACCTATTCCCTTCTTACTCAAACCAGATTTCCCTCAGAACTCACCTCTAACTATACCATCACTGAGCCAATAGAGCGCCTACAGTATTCAAGTTTCCCTTAAATTGAATTAAAAAGCAACTTTTGCAGTGAAACTAGAATCTAGCAACTCAACAGTGTGTTTTTGTGTTGGTAGAAATGCTTGTTGATACTCACAATCACCATCTGCACCCAGTTAGCTCATCCAAGCATAAAAGTAATAACGATACGCTGATCAAAAAGCAAATAATATAAACCAAATCAATTAACGACGTCAATATTCTTATCGTCTCTTGGTCAGAATAATTATGCTGTTGCATACTGCATTTTCTCCACAAGCCTAGATGATGTTTCTGTGGATGACATGTCTCCTAGGTTCCAGCTGTCTCTTCATGGCACAACAGGGTTTCGTGAGAAGTGTTGAAGAGGATATAATCTAGATGGAACTTTCCTCTTTTTGCCCATTCTTCTTTTGCACACTTAATGATCAATAGGAATTTACAAAACCATTTGATCCTAAGCATCTCAATTTTCCCTTTAAATATTCAGGTCATTAATAAATTGAGAATGGAAAGCATGTGTCCTCCTGACCGCTGTGTGAGTGAAACTTTCTGTTTAATGTATTCAAAACCTGAGATTGATCAACTTGGCATGCGAGGAAATGTATTGCAAACAATTAATCATTACTTGTTATAGTTACATATCTATCAATATCTGGCACAATGTGTATTTTGGGTCACTCAGAGCAGAAATAATGCATTAATTCTAAACAATATTTCTTCTAACATTGTACCAGAATTGTAATGGAAGAAATTGAACCAGAATGGGTAGGAATGGAAAATATGAGGAAGTCAAATGGCTTCACAAATTACTGTCCATATTTTTTCTCATTCATTAATTGGCTAAGTAGACTCAGTGAATTAAGGTGTAGGAAGAGAGGACCTGTGTTTTCTCTGTTACCACTTGTATGGTTTCAGCAGTTTTAGCTTGTCTGTCCTTTTCTTGATTGTCAAGAAGAGACTTAGTTCTGAGGATATGATAGTGCCTTTATTTTTTTCTTCTGTTGCAAAATAAACACAAGGTCTCACATTTTAATGCTACTTTCTTAATTATAATTTTGTGCATATGTTTGTGGGGAGGGATATACATGAGCAAATTTGGTGGAGTCCAGAAGAGGACTATGGATTGCGTGTGGAGATCTCTTTTTCACATTAGTTGTGAGCACCAGACATGGGTTGCGAATGAAAGCACCAAAAATCTCAGTTCCCTCTGTAAAATCAGCATGCATTCTGACTCACTTAGCCATCTCTCAAGCCTGTAATGCCACCTTTTTATTTTGTAGAGGGTATGAATATTGGAACTACTCAGTGGCAGTTATTAATAATATATACCTAAAGCCCTAGGCTTTAGGGCAACTTTTAGCTTTACAAGCATGTGATGCATTTTACGTTGGTAAAATAACTAGCTTTTTATAGAAAGTACACTTGACATAATAGAAAGTCAATAGAAGAGAGCGTTGGTGAAGACTGGATCAGTGCTTAATGAGCCCTTGTACACAAATGAGAACCTACGTCAGAAAACCTAGTATCATGTTGCTAGATAGCCTAGTGTCAACTTGTAAACACCAACCTGGGTTTGAGGGAGCCTCATTTGGTGAATTGGCTCCATTGGACTGGCCTGTGGCCCTCTGTGGAGTGTATGATTTTGTATTTGATGAAATTGATTGGGCATGTGGTAGCAGGGCCCATCGCCAAACTTCTAGGGTGGTGCCACCGCCTGGGCAGGTTGTTGAATATTATGGTATAAGAATGCGAGGCTGGACATGGGCCAGGAGAGCAAGGCAGATAGCAGCATTCCTCCATGGCCTGTGTTCAGCTCCTGCCTCATGTTCCTGCCCTGAGTTCCTCCTTGGGTCTCCTCGTGATGTGATGAACTGTGACCAGAGAGTGTAAGCTGAATAAACCCCCAATTCGATATCCCCCTATTGGTTGTTGGTCAGAGTGTCTTGTCACAGCAATGGAACGGCAAACACAACTCCATGTAAAAAACTAGATGTACATACGTGTAACCCTTGTTCTGTGAGGGAGTGGAGATACAACTGGTTTTCTGGTAGCCCAGTCTAGTCAGGTTTCCCTGAATACACCTGGTTCAATGTGACTGCCTTATTGAAATCAAAATGATAGAGCGATGGAAACCTGGCATCCTCTCATGAGTTTCCTCCCGCCACACCATACTTGCATAAACTATCATATATTATATTACAGTACACATTATGTGGCACGTACAACATCACACACACACTTTTATGCACATATACAATAGGAATACAAAACCAAAGGTTAATAAACCATCCGATATGGTTCTGTTAAACCCCTTATTGAGTTGCAATTTAGCATTTTCCTTTTTTTAATTTTAATATTTCACCCATAAAAGTGTGTGGCTTTTTATATAATTTGAAAATTCATAGTCTGGAGTTCATGCAACTTCGTGACATTTACTCTATGAAAATACTTTCTATATTGCAATGTGAGGAACTTATTTTTCCAGGTACAGATCTAATTGCTGATCCCAGTCCAGCTAAGTTTAATTACTTTCATTCCGTTCTCTAGGATGAGTTAAATTCTCTACCCCAAGTAAAACTTACATCGCATACTACATTCATTAGAGAATGCTATCTGTCAAGAGTGGGCAGCTAGTTATAATTTATGTGTACCTCCTTTTTATAGCTATTTAGATGCCTTCCATGCTTCATATTTCAATGTCAATAAATTTTATATGGTTTTTTGTAATTATTTTTACTAATTTCGCGTATTTCACACATCATTTTTCAGTTCAATTTAGACATATTCCCCTTTCCTTTCCCCCACCCAACCCCAGTTCATGCATTCTGCCATACATGTCCTACATCTTTCTGTCAGTCTTTTTAGAGTTTTTCTCTGCAAAGGTTTATTGTTTGGGGCAGAATTTAACTATATCAGTTTGTTCTTTGATCCAGTCCTTAAGTTGTTGTGGCTCCCTCCCAATTGTATTGCTCCAAAGTATGCCTATATACACATCATATATGTACCAGAATTATGTCCTCCAGAAATAAACTGTACATCAACTCATATATGTTTAGGAGTTCACATTTTTCATATTAAATTTTATATTACTCTAGAATATATATATACCTTCTGCCCATATACATTAATTACCATGCTGAAAGAAAGCGGTAAGCTAATTCTATGGCTCATTAAGAGATTCACATTATAACATCAAAGTTGCTTTCAGATAGAAAGAACCATAACAATAATGTTGCTTAGCTTGCTTTTCAATTGGAGGATTTGGTACTAGCATCCACAAATGAGAGAAATGGTTCCCCATTTGTTTTGAGGGGACTTTGTTACTTCATTTAGCACAATGGCTTCGAGTTCCATCCATTTACCTGCAAAGTTCATGATGTCATCTTTCTTTACCACTGCATAGAAGTCCAGTAGTTAAGGGAGATAACTATCCTTTCAACATGTGTTGTGGAAGAATAACTAAACTAGAAAGATCAAAGAAAAAAGAGAGGGCATGTGGCATGGCTCTGGATTTTGAAAATATGAACATATGATCTCTTGCTGAAGTTTTTGTCAAATTGCAATTTTGTTTAATTTTTCTTTTTTGCCTCTGGGAATCACTTAAATGGAAAGGTAACCATTACCCTTTCAGAGATAGGAACATCTCTGCAGGCTTTATAAACCCTATGTAATTCCAATAAGAATTAAAAGGTTTTGTAGTTTTGTGTGGTTCTCCATTCAAGAAAGATCCAAGATTGATTCTGTTCTGAGCTCAGCAGGATGAAGCTCTCAGAAAGTGGAAAATATTCTTAATTGGCTTACATCCTCTCCTTGGGGTTATCACACAGCCAGAGGCCATTACTTGAGGTAACTGACTATCAACTCAGCAACTGGACCAGAGAAAAAGTTCTTAATGAACCCTGATCAGAGAATATATTAGCTGGCCAAGCCTTAACACTTATAATCAAATCAGACAAGTGGAAAAAAGATGCCTGAAGTCTAGTAACTTAGTCAGGGTACCTGAGGTTGGGCAGCAGTACCAGTGTCTCAGTGCATATGGCCCCCACCCATGTCTGGGTTCTTTTGTGAAATTCTAATCTAGATCTTGATTTTTACTTTATCCTAATTAGTTAACTTATGCTAGGCTCTGGAAATATAAACACAACAGCCATCAAACATTAACCCCAGGTCACTGTGTCTGTTGCTAACAGAGGCAATGGGTTTGTGAGAAAGTGCTATTATCATGTGTCACATATATTCTGAATACAGTACATATACTGATGAATACAGTAAAGGAGCACAGTGCTCCAATGGGGCAGTGCTGTCTGCCTGTGGATGTCACAGAAGGATCGCCTAATAACAAGCTTGAGGGAAAGTGTTCAGGTACAGGCTGAAAGTAGTGGGAAAGTAAATGCTACAGCTCTTTAGCAAATATCTTGATTATTGTGCTTTCCATGTCAAAAACTCAATAGTAACCATGTGAACATGTTCAGCTGGTAGGACAATCAAATTAAATGGGAAATCTCTTTTGTCATCCTCAAAATGAGAACATGAATAATTAGGAATATTAAATAAGATCATTGCTTGTACCATGTGTAGATGAAGAGCTGATAAAATGTAGATAAGTCTGTCAATCACTGTGCAGTACCGTACTGAGTGGTAGAGGAAATAAATGTGCAAATCTTCCATATAAATTTTATATAGGAACTTCAGTAAAGGGTGAAAATGTGAGTTGATAACAGAAAAGGTCAGAGGCCTATGCATCTTACTAAATAAAGTCCATTTTCGTGGAAATTAAAAATAGGAAAAAGAACCAACATATTTCAGTAGATGAATAAGGTGGTAAAAATGTTTTGTTGTATTGAGTACTTTTTAGTTGACAAGTAGTGTTTGATAAGAATATTCATTAGACTACTGAGATTCAAAGTATTGAATCAAAGAATGGATGAGGAGAGAGAGAGAGAGAGAGAGAGAGAGAGAGAGAGAGAGAGAGAGACCAAGAGAGATTTCTAAAATTGTATTATGCCTGTATAACTACAGGAGGCAGGGATCTGTATAATAATACATTTATCTGTTTGTTTCTGTTCAAACTAGACACTATTTTCATTTATGTGTATGTATCTGTGTTTACACACATGCTTGCAGTATGTATGGATCTCAGAAGAGGGCATCAGATGCCATGGAGCTGGGGATCCTGGCCCTTGCAAGCTGCCTAGTGTGCTTGCTGGGAAGTGATCCCAGGTCTCTACAAGAGCAACAAGTGCTGAGCCATTGCTCCAGTCTTGGGACAAGACACTTTTAAGAAACTTTCTTCTCTGATGGGTATGGTGGCTAACACCTTTAATCCCAGCATGAGACTCAGCAGCAGATAAATTTCAGTGAGACTGAGTCCAGCCTAGTCTAGATAGCAAGTTTCAGACCAGCTTGGGCTACCTAAGTAGAACCTGCCTCAAAACAAATAGCCAACTAAAACAAACAAAAGGCAAAAAAAAAACCTTTTTTGTCTTGTTTTTGGAATGCTATTTTTTCCGTTAGGTTTGTAAGCACAACAATGGGGACCACTTAGAATGTGAGTTCAATATCATGTAATTTTCTGTTAGAGCACTTGAAAATATTTAGAGTTTTTTGTTAACATTTATGGGGTTCTCTGAATGACTAGAAAGTCTGGAAATATTACCAAAATGCTAGTCTAGGATATTAAATGTCTTTTCATTGGAATCCAGAATGCAAATTTCACCAGGGAGTTTGCCTATTAATCCCTTTCTGGTGCTGTGTCTATGCTTACCTTATAATACTGTGATTCCTCCTGGTGATTTGCTTTTAACCAAGGTGTACCAGGCAAAATGTGAGCTTTTCATTATCAAGGAAAGCTCCAGTTAGGCAAAAAGGTACAATGTGGAATTGAATTTTTACTTCTCTGCCATTCTTTTCTTCATTATTTGTTTTTTTTTTTTTTTTTTTTTTTTTTGGTTTGTGTGTGTGTGTGTGTGTGTGTGTTGTGTGTTGTTAAGACAGATGATATCTTTGGCTGGCTATTGTACCTCGGACATCTCCTGCCTTTTATCATGACAGAGTCTCTTACTACACTTGAAGTGGCCAAGTAGGCTAGACTGTTAACTGAGCTCAGGGATACACTGATCTCTGCATATGCCACTATATTTTTGTGATGTGTGTTCTGTGTTTTATGCAGGTTTGGAGTATCAAACCCGGGTCCTAATGCTTATAAGGCAAACACTTTTCTGACAGTGTTATTTCCCCTTCTGTGCTCTTCTACCTTCAGCTCATATTGGTCCATACTCATTCAATTAAACGCGATGTTGGAATAGAGTGGGAACAATAGTGTCATGATGAAATAGTACACATATACGTGATAGATATAACAGAACAGCGGCAGATGTAGAGAGGACCAGGAGTCACAGGTCTGCAGCTGTGCTGCTCTTCTCTTACAGCATTCTTGCAGTGTCCTCGGTATCCTCTGCACTGGACATGCCATCTTCAGGTTCTTCCTTATCATTTTGACTTCATCACTGTATTTTTAAAATGTTCTTCTGAAGAAAATAGAGCAAAATGTAATGGGAGGAAGAAAAGAGCTACTATTGCATAACAGTACTGTACACAGATAACAGGCTGTGGTTTCCCAGGATGAATGAAAAAAATGAAAACAAATCTCAGGATTACAGACTGACACTGAATACAGGAATAGATTAAATAAACACCAACCCAGTGGCATGAACCAGGAAGTTCTGGTTTGGTTAAATTTCTTCTGACTCGGTCTCTACTCCATTAGGGTTCACTAAATTAGTCTTTGCAAGACTTGTATCTTCCTATGGGTAAAAGAAAATGGCCTGACTTAAAATAAAAAGGTTTTCTCTGGCTTATAGTCTCAGGCAGACAAGTCGTTCCCTCCATCTCATGGTGGAGCTTGCAGAGCAGTGGGAATGGAGGGCATCTGGTCCCATTGCGTTAGGTTTCAGGAAGCAGAAGTGGACAGCCAGTAGGTTGGGCTATTAAACCACAACACTGACCCAATTCTTCTTTTTTTTTTAATATACTTTTTTTATTTCGATATGTGCTCATCAGGCAGTGTAGTCAATAGCAGTTGTGCACCCGTGTCGTGCAATGCCGCGGAGGTCAGAGAGGGTCTCGCGATTCCCCTTGGAGCTGGAGTTCTCTCCGGGAATTTGGAGTTTCCAGAGATGGCTCTCGGCCACCATGTGGGTGCTGGGGATCGAACCCGGGTCCTCTGTAAGAGCGGTCGAGCTCGCCACTTGTTGGCTGATACTCTCCAGCCCCCAATTCTTTCATTGAGAGCCCACCTTCTAAAGGTTCCATGGTATTTCTAAACAGCTCTACCAACTGGGGACCACGTGTTCAAACACAGGAGCTCATGGAAGATATGTCACTTCCAAACATCAATAACTTATTTGTATGATTTTCAGTTTTCAAGGTTTATAACTGTGCTTGTTTTATCATGGAATGATCAATTCAAATACATTTAGTAATTCATTATATAATTTGTGTTTCTTATAACAGTTTAGATAAAGTGTTTAAAAAGTAGCCTTTAGTTTTGTTATAACATTTGCTTATATCATTAGCTGGAGAAAGCCAAGCCCCAACAGTTTAAGACTGCTTAATTTGAAGGATGATTCCTTTATCTTCTTGTCTAATATTGATTAAAAAAACTGAGCACAATGAAAATGATTAAAACATTAGGCAATTATGCTTAGAGTTCTGCATCTTTATGCCTATGCACCTGGTATATAAGGTGCATAGGCATAAAGGTTTTGGTTTCCTTTCTTTTGCTGATAAAATTCCAATTAAAGTCTACCAGCGAACTGAAATCCACATGTCAGGAACTTACAGCAGCTATTCATATCCACTGTTAGAAATCATGGAGCGGGGGCTGGAGAGATGGCCTAGCGGTTAAGAGCACTAACTGCTCTTTTAGAGGACCCAGGTTCCATCCCAAGCACCCACATGGCAGCTGAGAGCTGTCTTTAACTCCAGTTCCAGGGGAATCCGACGCCCTCTTCTGACCTCTGCGGCATTGAACTACAAGGGTGCACAGATCTACATGCAGACGGTACATTTATACACATACAAAAATAAATAAAAATTTTTAATAAAAAAAAGAAATCAGGGAGCAAGACAGTCATACATACCTGGTACTTCCCTGGCTTTCTTTAGTCATACAATCAGGAAATATCACCACCCACTTTCAAGCTGGGTCTTACTGTATCAATTAAGGCAATCAAGACAACCTTCCACAAACATAAGCCATAAGCCAGGTCGATCTTGACAATCCCCTATTGAGACTCTCTTCGAAGTAATTGTAGGTCATATCCAGTTGGAAGTTGAAAATATCACAGTCTGAGAGACATTTTTGTATTTTGTAAGCAGAATTGGAAAAGGCTAAAATGATATTCTAAAACAACTATCCCCCCTGGGAGCAAACTTGACCACGCAGGGACAACTGAATATTAATTAGCATTCATCATATTGATTTTAAGCATTTTAATTCAGTTCACAAATTAACAGATAGACAATTTATTATTGTTCAAAATCCCCTAGGAAATTAATTTTATTAGACAAACTTCATAAAAAGGGCCAGTGTAAGTGGAAACCCATTAATTAATAAAAAGGATCAAGTGGACAAGATAATTAGGTGCCTTTGTTTCTTTTGGGTAGGAACGGAAGACTGCGTGGTGGGGAACTGCTGTGATGAACCAGGTCTTTTCTCCTCCCCATCCTAGTCGCCCTGGGAGGAGCTCTGCAAACAGACTGAGGGATAGAGAGGAATGGGAAAACAGTGTCCTGTTTGCCTGTGGTGCCACTCGGTGTTGTGTGGATGGAACAGTGGCTAGGTCCAAGCTTTTAGGAGAGTTTAGCAAGCAATTGTCATTTTGTAACTTTTGTATGAATTAGTTATTTTCATAATAGCTTATTTAAATTTTGGTTTTCCTTGGCATTCCAAGTAAGAAAACATAGTATGTTTATCTTTTCATGTGTCTGTGTGAGTTTATGCGTATGGGAGTATGTATGCATATGTATGCACATGTGAAGGCCATGGGCCAACATGAGTTGTGTTTTCCTCAGTCTTACTTCCATCTCATTTTTTAAACAGACTTTCATGGAACCAGGAGTTTCCCAAACCCACTAGGCTAGCTGCATTCTCCTGTCTCTGCCTCCCCAGCCCTGAGATCACTGGCACATGCTGTACAGCCTGGCTTTTTTTTTTTTTTTTATCATCCTTGCCATGGATGCAGTTCAGGTCCTCTGCTTACACAGCAAACTTGCTACCTGCTGAGCCATCTTTCTAGGCTACAAGAATATTTTTGTTACATTTTCTACTTAGAACACTTTGACCTCAATACATTTTTAATAAATAAGCAACAGATAAAATAATCTAAAACATAATCACTTTGAACCTAGTATTGTAAAATCAAGTCTGAATTCATCTTGAGTATCAGGAGGGTAGGAGAAGGACACCATAATTAGAGAATTGCCTCTGGATTATCACATCCATAGATAACAAATCATTAGTCATAAAGCATCTGATCTAATTGCAGGACATTAGGACTTAAGTAACTTGTATTAAATACGTATTTGGGGGCTGGAGAGTTGGCCTAGCAGTTAAGAGTGCCGACTGCTCTTGCAGAGGACCCGCGTTTGATCCCCTGCACCCACATGGTGGCTGAGAACCGACTTTAACTCCAGTTCCAGGGGAATCTGACACCCTCTTCTGACCTCCATGGTATTGTATGACATGGGTGCACAGACCTGCATGCAGACAGTACATTCATGCACATACAAAATAAATAAAATTAAAACAAATAAATAACTATTTGATCAGTATAGAAAATTCAGAGAAACATTCAAGTCTTCTGTGTAACTAATCAATCTTTGATTATATTTTTAGGTTCATTTTTGTTTATGTGTTTGAGTGTGTATGACATGTGTGTTTTATGGGTGCATTAAGAGGTCAGAAGAGGCTATGGGATCCCTCGGAGCTTGAGTCACAGGCTCTGACCTGCATGCTAGGAGCAGAATTCTGGTTCTCTTCTATAGCAAGAAGTACTATTAATTGTTAAGCCATCTCCCACAGTCCAGATCTTTATTTAAATGTATCCATTTGTTGTAAAGTGCCCTTGTCTCTTCTTCATTCCCCACGGGTTATGGCTGCAATGGGAAGAAATGAAAATCTATTAGAGACATATGAAACTCTTCCACATCCAACCCTACCTATTCCCTTCTTACTCAAACCAGATTTCCCTCAGAACTCACCTCTAACTATACCATCACTGAGCCAATAGAGCGCCTACAGTATTCAAGTTTCCCTTAAATTGAATTAAAAAGCAACTTTTGCAGTGAAACTAGAATCTAGCAACTCAACAGTGTGTTTTTGTGTTGGTAGAAATGCTTGTTGATACTCACAATCACCATCTGCACAGTAGCCATCCAGAGAAATAAAAAAGCTAATTACCACAAGGATATTTTTTCTCTTTTTGTCAAGAATAATTATGTGTTAGACAACTGGCATTTTTCTGCCAAAGCCTAGATGATGTTTCTGTGGATGACATGTCTCCTAGGTTCCAGCTGTCTCTTCATGGCACAACAGGGTTTCTGAAAGTCTCTGAAGAAGGAATTAATTATAAGATGGTCTTCCTCCTTTTTGCCATTCTTCTTTTTGCACCACTTAATGTCAATAGGAATTTACAAACCATTTGTCCTAAGCATCTCAATTTTCCCTTAAATATTCAGGTCAAATAATGAGAATGGAAAGCTGTGTCCCTGACCCTGTGTGAGTGAACTTTCTGTTAATGTATCAAATACCTGAGATGATCAACTTGTGCAGAGGAAATGTATAAACAATTAATCATTACTTGTTATAGTTACATATCTATCAATATCTGGCACAATGTGTATTTTGGGTCACTCAGAGCAGAAATAATGCATTAACAATATTTCTTCTAACTTGTCCAAATGAATGGGAAGAATGAACCAGAATGGTGGGAATGGAAATATGAGGAAGTCAAATGGCTTTCAAAATTACTGTCATATTTTTTCTCATTCATTAAGGCTAAGTAGATCTCAGTGAATTAAGGTGTAGGAAGAAGGACCTGTGTTTTCTCTGTTACCACTTGTATGGTTTCAGCAGTTTTAGCTTGTCTGTCCTTTTCTTGATTGTCAAGAAGAGACTTAGTTCTGAGGATATGATAGTGCCTTTATTTTTTTCTTCTGTTGCAAAATAAACACAAGGTCTCACATTTTAATGCTACTTTCTTAATTATAATTTTGTGCATATGTTTGTGGGGAGGGATATACATGAGCAAAGGTGGAGTCCAGAAGAGGACTATGGATCCTGTAGAGAGCTCTTGTTACACATAGTTGTGAGCCACCAGACATGGGTGCAAAAAGCCAAACTCAGTTCCTCTGTAAAATCAGCATGCATTCTTACTCACTGAGCCATCTCTCAAGCCCCTTAATGCCACCTTTTATTTTGTAGAGTATGAATATTGGAACTACTGGCAGTTATTAAAATATACCAAAGCCCTAGGCTTTGGGAACTTTTAGCTTTACAAGCTGTGATGCATTTTACCGTTGGTAAATAACTGCTTTTATAGAAAGTCACATTGACATAATAGAAAGGTCAAAGAAGAGAGCTGGGGAGATGGATCAGTGCTTAAGAGCCCTTGCTACACAAAATGAGAACCTAAGTCAGAAAACCTAGTATCCATGTGTGCTAGATAGCCTTAGTGTCAACTGGACACACCTGGGTTGAGGGAGCCTCGATTGGGGAATTGGCTCCATTGGACTGGCCTGTGGCCACCTCTGTGGAGTATTGTTTTGATTGTTGAGCAATGTGGGAGGGCCCAGCCCACTTAGGGTGGTGCCACCCCTGGGCAGGTTGTTGTATATGGTATAAGAATGCGGGCTGGACATGGGCCAGAGGAGCAAGCCAGTAAGCAGCATTCCTCCATGGCCTGTGTTTCAGCTCCTGCCTCCATGTTCCTGCCCTGAGTTCCTGCCTTGGGCTCCCTGAGTGATGAACTGTGACCCAGGAGATGTAAGCTGAATAAACCCTTTCTTCCCCAAGTTGGTGTTGGTCAGAGTGTTTTGTCACAGCAATGGAAGGCAAACTACAACTCCATGTAAAAAACTAGATGTACATACGTGTAACCCTTGTTCTGTGAGGAGTGGAGATACACTGGTGTTTGCTGGTAGCCAGTCTAGTCCAGTTTCCCTGATACACCTGAGTTCAATGTGTTAATTTGTAAAATGATAGAGGAGGAAACCTGGCATCCTCCAGGTTTCCTCCACACACCTATGCATATATATATGTATATATACACACATATGTAGGCATACTATACATCACACACACTTTTATGCACATATACAATAAATACAAAACAAAGGTTAATAAACCATCAGATTGTCTGTAATACTTGAGTTGCAATTTAGCATTTTTCTTTTTTTTAATTTTAATATTTCACCCATAAAATGTGTGCTTTTATTAAAATATTAGTATGGAGTAGCACTTGTGAATAACATGAACATCTATATTGCATAGAATATTTTCAGGATACAGATCTAATGCTGATCCAAGTATATTTAATTCTATAGGATATTATTTTCAGTAAACTACATGATTCATGAGAATCTCTTAGATGGGCAGCTAGTTTATACATCATCATAAATTTTATATGGTTTTATTTTTATTTCAGTACTTATCACTTAAATTACAGTGAGTCTAAATATTTATTCCAAATGCATTGTTCTGCATAGAGCAATTCTTTATAATTACATTCAATGTTTAATGTTGTGTTAGAGGTATAGTGAAAGCAAAGCTTTTTTTAAGAAAAAAGCTGCTATGTTGCTATATTCACAATAGCTGTACTATTTTGTCTTTGCTTTGTGTGAGAATATAGACATTGTTGTAATTTTACAATGAATTTTTCTTTGAAATTTAATTCTCTTCTATGTCTTTCAATAGTATATATGAATAAGTAAGATTAAGACCAAATAACTCAAATGCTATTAAATGAAACTGCTGAAAATCAAATAACTCTGTAAGGTTAGAATAGATGTAAACTATTACAGTAATCTTGAAATTGAGACCATTACTCATTTCTGAAGGAAGCTTAGCAATGATCAACAGAACTCTGCACAAGGTCTGTAAGCACTGGATTTGAGTTGCTATTAGAAGTCTATGTCAGGGAAAGTAGAAAATGGATGCTGAATTCTTTGAAACTTTGTGCATTACCAGATGTATTAGCTGCTTCTTTTTTTTTTTTTTCTGTGAAAAACTAAGTTACAAATGCAACTGAAGGTTGGAAGGGTTTATTCTTGTTCACAATGTCAGGGTGCAGTCCAAGGCAGAGAAAGAATGGTGTTGGTGGTATGAGGCAGTTGGTCACATTGCAGTTATAGTCAGGAAGCAGAGAAAGATACATGCTGGGGCTGAGCTCACTTTCTCCTTTATAAGTCTGGTACCCAAGGCCATGGAATGAATATATATATATATTTGGGGTGAGTCTCCCCACTTCAGTGGACCAAATCTAGAGAAACTCCTTCAAAGACATGCCTAAAGGGGTGTTTCCAAGCTGATTCTAGATCCTGTGAAGTCGAGAGACGGCATTAAGTATCACAGCAGGGAAAAGGAGAGATGGACCTTGGAGACTTGTTACTGTCTTCTCATCACGGTTCATGGGAGATAGGACATTCTCCCTCTTATGATTTGGTTGAAGACACAGACAAGGGGCAGTTTGAGTCCCAGACCTGATCTGTCTGAATGGTTTTTAAGAGCAAGCAAATTGTGAGCTGGGAAAGAATGGTGAAAGCTCATGGGGTGGTGTTAGTGAGCTGGGTAAGAATCATGGATGGACATGGGTGGTTTAGTGAGCTGGGTATGAATCATGGATGGACATGGGTGGTTTAATGAGCTGGATGAGAAGCATGGATGGACATGGGTGGTTTAGTGAGCTGGATGAGAAAGCATGGATGGGTATTGGCTGGTCTACATAGGTACAGATGGGATATTGGGACAGTTGGTCTGAAATAGCATGTATGAAGGTCCACATTTGAGAGTTACAAGGGAAAGTTCTAGGACCGGAAAAATTCTCTGTTAATAGACTATAGACATGGATTTTCTTATATACAAGAGAAATGGACTAGGATGAAGTCAGAAACTTATGCAGAAACTGAATGATAAATGCTTTCATCATATAAAGAATTTTGGAGTTGGTCCTAAAAAGGCTTACATGAGCAAGTTTACATGGATAAGGACTGTGCTGGATACCTTGAATTGTCAACTCGGCACACCTGAGTAGAGAGAGACTTACTGAGGAATTGCCTGCTTTGGGCTAGCCTGTGCCCATGTCTATGGGTTATTCTCCTTAGTGCTGATTGATGTGTGTGGTCTGAGCCTACTATGGGCAATGCCACCCCAGGCAGGTTGTTCTGTGTAAAAGAAAGCAGTCTGAGCATGGACCAGGGGAACAAGCAATGTTCCCTGACAGCCTGTACTTCAGCTCCTGCCTCTAGGTTCCTGCCCTGAGTTCCTACCTTGGGGTCCCTAAGTGATAAACTGTGTGTGGCCTAGGAGATGTGAAGTAAATAAACCGTTTGCTCCCCACGTTGGTATTGGTCAGTGTTTGGTCATATAGATTGAAAGCAAACTAGAACAGGGACATGGACAGACTTCCATTTTAAGAACTGCAGCTTGAAACTCTTTGAGCCTTTGAAACTTAAACCTTTTGAAGGCAAAGGACAATAGTTGGCTTATATACATTTTATTTTTATTTTTATTTATTTTTTTTAATTAATTTTTATTGATGCTTTGTGCATTTCATACATTTTTTCCAATTCAGTTCAGGCTTATTTCCCTTTCCCAAATGAAAATACAGATCCCCAAAGAAGGAAAACTGTTTGTCTCTAATGGATTTCTCTTTAAGATATCAAGGAAAGGTCTTATAAAACCATGCTACTTCTCTTAAGAGTGCTCTTTGGAGGAATGTGGAAAATAATAACATCCTTTTTAATTAGAAAAAAAAAAAACTTGTATCTATAGACTTGTAGACATGATTCGACTCCCTAAAAGGAAATAGAAAAGAAAGCTCTACTAAATGCTATACTCCCGTAGTATTAATAAATGGATAGATAAAAATAAAAACTCATTTATCCTAGCATGTACAAATTCTATTATAAAATGAGTCTGAGAATTAAAGCCACTATCGAAATACTTCATAAGAAATACAATGTTTTTCTCTAAATAAGAATACAATTATAGAGTGGGAATCTAAGCAAAGAGATTTTTTTTAAATGTAGCCTCCCTTTTATTTTTTTTCTTGCTAATACGTATTTTATTATTCTGCTGGTCCAATAACCAGCTACTTTTTTCTGTTTATTCATATTTTAAACAATATATTTACTTTAGTAAAATGAGAATCCATAGACTGCCAAATTCCTTTCTCAGAATATTGTTTCAATGTTATCAACAACTGAGGATTAAGGGCTGGGAAGATGACTCAGTTGGTAAAGTACTTGTCCTTTGAGTTAAAGGTCCTCAGTTGGACTCCTCAGAACACGTCAGAAAGCTGAATGTAGTGGCTAGAGAGATGGCTCAGTGGAAAAGAGCACTGCCTACTCCTTCAGAGGACCCAGGTTTGATTCCTAGCACACACATGATGGCTAACCATCTGTAACTAATCCCAGGGGATTTTATGTCCTCTTCTGACTTCTGAAGGTACTGCACAATTTGAGCACACTTAGACACATGCAGGTAATATACTCATATATATGAAATTCAAAACACAATAAGTAAAGCATTTTTTGGATGTGGTGGCATAAACTTGTAATCTTTTAGTGGGAAGACAAAAGAGAGGTCGATCCCTGGACTCAGTGGACAGCTAGCCTAGATTACTTGTAGAGTTCCATGCCAGTAAGAGAATGTGTCTCAAAAAATAAAATGAATAAGTGATTAAGGAGGACACCCATGTTGAACTATCCCCTCACCGTACTTACATGCACACACATAGGCATAAACACCCTTTTGTACATATACATGTAAAGATATACAGAAGAACAAACATACAAAATATTTGAAAGTTAAAATATGGAATTGAGATTGACAGAAGAGAAAAAAACCAAGATATTGGAAAAATAAATGAGCTGTCTCAAAGCTCATCTCCTACTATTGTAGAAAGAAATTCATTCCCAAGCCTCTTCCCTTCTGAATCGGCCTTTATTTGGCTATTATATCTAAAACGAGGAGATTAGGGGCTAAAACAACATAAATATGTTTTCTCAAATTTCTGGATTATGAAAGTCCACATCCCAGTGCCTGCACCCCTGCTTTCCCCTGAGGGCGCTTCCTAACTCAGAGATAGCAGTTTCCTTAGTGAATCACCTTATGTCACATGTCTGTGCATGAAGAGGTTGGTGACTCTGTCCCTTTGACCGGCTTTTTTCTTTTAAGAATGCCTAGTGTTGGTAGATAATTCACTTGTTAAAGCCCTGGGTAAGCAAATATGACAACATGAGTTTAATCACCAAAATCTACATAAAATATCAGGGACCATGGTTCATACTTGTACTCCTAGCACTGAGGAGCAGAGACATTGAGACCCATTGCACATGTGGGTCAGCCATTCTAGCCAAGTTACACATTCCAGGCCAGCAAGAAACCCTATCTTCAAATCAAGGTAGATGACACTTGAGAGACACATTTGAGGTTGACCCCAGGCCCCTGAAAAACTACATACATACATACATACATACATACATACATACATACATACATATGCACAGATACACACATAAAGAAACCACTTTAAAATATCATCTTACTCCAATAAGACTGGCTAAGATCAAGAAAACAAATGATACCAAGTGCTGGAGAGGTTGTGGGGAAAGGGGAACACTCATCCACTGCTGGTGGGAATGTAAACTCACGCAGCCAGTATAAAAAGCAGTGTGGAGAACCCTTGGAAGACTTGGAATGAACTTGCCACCCGACCCAGCCATACCACTCCTAGGCATGTACCCCCAAGACTCAACCCACCACAGAGATACATGCACAGTCATGTTTATTTCAGCTCTCTTCACAATAGCAAGGAGCTGGAACCAACCCAAATGCCCCTCAACTGATGAGTGGATAGAGAAAATGTGGTACATCTACACAATGGAGTTCTATGCAGCAGTAAAGAAAGACAACATCATGAGCTTTGCAGAAAAATGGCTGGAGCTAGAAGACATCATGCTGAGTGAAGTAACACAGTCCCAGAAAAACAAACGACGAACGGTATCCCCTCATCTGTGGATGCTAGTGTCAATTACCCAGTTGTAAGTATTTCCTGTGCACGGCCCCTTGAGCTTTTGTCCAAAGCAGTTGGAAGTAATGCATATTGGAAACAACACAACAACAACAACAACAATCAATTACCCAGTTGTAAGTATTTCCTGTGCACGGCCCCTTGAGCTTTTGTCCAAAGCAGTTGGAAGTAATGCATATTGGAAACAACGACAACAACAAGAACAAGAACAACAACAACAACAGAAAGGACTGCATCAAAGAACTGACTGAAAGAGTGAACTTCTGCTCAAAACAGTCCACTTCCTCATGGAGAATATTGAGAAAGACTGAGAAAGAGATGAATAGCATGTTTGGCAGAATGCATGAGCTCTGGAGGGGTGGGGGGATAGGGGGGACACGGATCTAGATTTGATAAAAATATATGTATAAATACATTAATTAAAAAAAAGAATCCCAATCAGATTCAGTTAAGGCTCAGAACAAATAACTCTGTTCAATATAATCATCTCTTTAAAGAACATATCTCCAAATATAATTAGTAACTAAAATACTGGAGTATTGGGCTCAACATTAGAGTATAGAGGACCTGTGAGATAGATCAGCAGGTAAAGTTTCTTAGCACTAAGCTTGATCAGCTGGGTTCAATTCCTGGAAACCAGATGATAGAAGGGGAGAATCCATTCGCATAAATTTTCCTCTGACCTCCACATGTGTACTGTAGCACACGTGCCTCCCCCAAATAATTAACTAACAACTAAATAAATAAATAAATAAATAAATAAATAAATAAATACATTAAAATTTTTAAAATAATCTGAGGGGTGTAGAGTGGCATGGTTTAGCCCTAAACAACTTCCATATTCTTTAATGTTAAGTTACTACAACCTTAAAAATGCCTCTGCCCTTCTAAAATATAATTCCTCATTTTGTCCTACCCCACTGAAGTATATCAACCTTTACATATAAGATTCTTTTCACCACATAAATATACCATTTCTCTAAACATTCAGTAGCACTGGATTTACAACTTAGCTTAAAATACCTCCATTTTTTATAGGTTAACATTTTTCTTTGGTATAGGTAAGCTTTTTAATGGGATGATGAACTCTTGTTTAAATTAAAAGATATATTTTGTTAATTATTTGGGAATTTCATACACACATATTTTGATCATTTTTACACATTCCTCTTCCTAGCCCCTCCTAGATTCACACTTCACAGCATAATCTACCCAAAGTTTGTGGCATCTTTTATTAAATAAACCACTGAGAATCCTTTCTACTGACCATATACTCTATAAACTGGAGTATGATTGAACATCAAGTGGACTGAAGTTGACTTACCAGCATCCAAACCCTTAAAGAAAACTGACTCTCCCTCCTTAAGAAACCACCAACTATCAATAACTCCTAATCTAGAGGTGAATGCTCATGAAGCCCTCTTTCCTGCATGCCAGAATGTTGACTGGTTTGATCTTGCAGTAGTCTCCTGCAGGTGGCTACAGCTGTGATAAGTCCATGAGTATAGAGGTCCTGTCATGTCCTGGAGAATTTGACATTCTTTTCCATTGTATTCTACATGTGCTACATATTTGTATTGTATATCTACCTACAATATAATTTATAATGATGTAAATAATGAGTTATTCATATTTCATATCCTCATGTATTTTGTGCCATTTTAATATTGAGTTGTATGTTTATTACACTCTCAAATTATCCACTGTAACTGAATTTCTGGGTAGTGAAATAAACAGTTACCTGATTCTGATTTAAAAGAAAATTACTACATTTATTTATTTATTTATTTATTTATTTATTTACTGTGTGTATGTGTGTGTGTGTGTGTGTGTGTGTGTGTGTGTGTGTGTGTAGAAGGTGGAGGTCAGAGGACTTGGGAATGTTGATTCTCTCCTTTGACCTTGTGGATCCTGTGGATCATACTCAGACCACCTAGCTTAGTGGCAAGTCCCTTTACCTACTAAGCCACCCTGCTGGTCCTCTTGATTTTCCAGTGCTGACTTTAATTGCCTGGTGGGCCCAGCCCTAACTTGTAACTGCTCTATGACTTTATAGCCCTAAGTGCTGCATGAATGGGCTGAGCAGTTATTTATGAAGCACTCCAACCATGAGAATTGCTAGTTCCTCATCACCTTGTGGATTCTGAGGTCCATTTCTATTGTTGAGGGTGGGTCTATATCACCATAATGCAGTCATGCCTAGCCACCATACTCATTATCAGGAAAGGCAAAATGAGCTAAGGATATGGGAAGACTCCAAAGTTCACTTGCCATGTGAGAAGATTCTTACCACAACATTTGAAGAAAGATTGAGATTATGTTGCATAAGCAAATAAATTGAGAAATTAGTGCTATAAAAGAAGTAGCAAGTATAATGGAAGTATCAATCTAAAAATAAGCTAGTTTGAAAAAGTTTTATGGGGGGGGTGCTGAGATAGGCCTTTGGGTTAAGAATGTGTACTGCTCTTTAGGGGTATCTGAGCTCAGTTCCCAGCGCCCACATTAGGCAGCTCATAACTGCCTATAATGTCAACTTCTCAGGATCTAATGGCCTTTTCTGGCCATTGGAGTAAAAAAAAAATAACTCAGGTAACATATCACACAGAGAAACATAACTTTAAAAATGCTTTGTATACAAAGCCTCAGGTTTGCCTGTGTGCCCTACCATGAAGATATGCCTGCATGACACTGCAGAGCTTTGCATTTTGTTTTAATTTTTTTCTAACTTACTAATCAGTGCTCTTTTTGGTAAATTTGTGCTTTACAGACACTATTGGACTGTATTATTGGGCTAAGTGAAAGATTCGTGATCTCTATAAATTATCCATGTTTATATTATACCAGTGATAAAATGTTAAGAAATTAATCATTATCTGAAATTAGTATCCAATAATGCAAAGCAGTTTCCCATGTGTGCTTTTCTTCTCGTTTTTCCTGGGCATGTTTGTGACACATGCTTGCATATATGTGGACATGTGTGGGTGCACATATTAGTGCATGCAGAGGCCTGTGGTTGCAGTTGGCAACCATCCTCAGTCACTCTTTGACCTCATTCCTTGGGGCGTCGACTCTCAGCCAAACCCAGACCTCACTAACATGGCTACTCTTGTCATCTGCTTGTTTTGAGGAATCCCCTGTCTCTGCCTTCTGGAGCTAGAATTACAGGTGTCTACCTGACATTTACATGGGTCCTGGAGATCCAAACTCTGGTCTTCAAGATTGTGTAGCAAGAACTTTAAATGCTGAGCCATTAATCCAGCCCATGTGGTTTCATATAAAATGCATCATCTGGCTCCTTCACCTTGGAGTGGTGAACATGCCAAATGGGTAAAGGGACCTTGGTAATTATTGCTTCTCTATTGCTTATTCTTTGTTGTTGCATAGTCACTTAAAAAGAAAAAAAAACCCCACACGAAGCAAAAACACACAATGTCAATAGCTCCCACTGCATTTGTTTTTACTGCCCCAACATATGCCCTAAGTTTAAAGAGCAATAAAAGGCTGCTGCTTCTATAGCCATTAGCTTTGGTTGCTACTGCCAGTCATGTGTAGAGGTCAGAACTCCATCACTGAAGATCATTTCTAGCTACTGTGTTCATTATCAATGAAAGAAAGTGAGCTAAGGAGCAGGCCAAGGTTCCAGAGTTCAACTGCAATGTGAGAAAACTGCTTCAAATGAGCAAAGATGTAATTACGGGACAATAAGAATTAATATCTTTAATTAAACAAAACAGATAATGAAAATTAAGGCAATAACCCTAGAGGACTAAGAGATGGTTTTGGCCATGATCAGGCCACCCAATGGAATTATTCAAGCCCAGTGTTGTTCAATAGGTCCAAAAAGTCAGAAAGTAAAAGAAAAATATGCTTATTATGTTTCTCAGGGTTATGTAATGTAGAAATAACTTTTCAAGTTAGTAAGCTCATTGTAAAAAATAAACTGGAATTAGACATTATAATTACTTGTATGTCATGCCTTAGCTTCATTTTAGATAAAACACACTCATTAACCATATATTTTATATTTTTAGACTATTGGAGAAAAGAATAAAATACCATGATCATATAATTATGTGATAACAATGATGTTTCTCAAGTCTTCAATATTTTATAAAATTGTTATGATTAAGGGCTGGAGAGATGGCCTAGCGTTTAAGAGCACCGACTGCTCTTGCAGAGGACCCAGGTTCAAACCCCAGCACCCACATGACGGCTAAGAACCATCTGTAACTCCAATTCCTGGAGAACTCCAGTTCCAGGGGAATCCGAGACCCTCTTCTGACCTCCGCGGCACTGCACGACACGGGTGCTCAAACCTACATGCAGGCAGTACATTCATACACATACAAAAATAAATAAAAATTAAAAAAAAACTTTAAAAAAGTTATTATGATTAAATGTATGTGTATTAGTCAGGGTTTTCTAGGTGAACAGAATAAACAGAATATATATATTAGAAGGAGTCTTGTTAAATTGGCTTACATAGTACAGGCAGGATGGTTCAACAATGGCTAACTATGTGCTGGAAAGACTGAGAACTTGGTAGCTTCTCAGTCTATGAGGGTGGATGTCTTGGCAGTTCCTACCTGACTGTAACGGCCTGGAGAATTCCTGGAGAACCACTGGTCCTCAGTATACATTGGAAGGGCAACAAAGCTGGGTTCTGATTTCAGGAAGGGATTGTTGTGGCAAAGGCAACAGAGTAGATTCAGTCACAAACAAGAGGCAAAAGAAGGCAGGAAATAGCACTGCTTTCCTCTCTGTCCTCTGCAGATCTGGGCTGCTGCTGGAGTCACTCTGAGAGGGCCTCCTCCCCTCAGTTAAGTTTTTCTGGAAATGCCCTCACAGACCAGCCCAGAAATGTGTCTTCTAGCTGATCCTGTATCCAATTATATTGACAATCAAGATTAACCATCACACTATATGTTACAAAGCATGGATTTATATTGAACTTCCAAGTAGGACTGTGAAAGCCACATTCATGTGGTCGAATCTTACTGACACAGATACGACAAAAACATCCTTCCCTAGTCAGAAAGCAGAACGCTGTGGTCACTTTAACTCACATTCACCCTCCAGTCATGATTCTCTCTAGCTCCAGCCCATAATATCCTATGAAAATGGCCAGGAATTTTACATTATTCAAATTATTAACCATCACTTGAGCTAGAATATTCAAGCTTATTGATTTTACATATTTGATGTTACATTTATGAAGTTTAGGAATACTGCTATCCTGGGTATTTACCCCCAAGCATGCTATATTGTAACTGTCTCTCTTATCTTGTGTCTACATATATAGGACAAATCCATTTTTTACCCTTGCAGGAGATTTCTAGATTCTTAGTGCAAGAACTGTTCTTGTAGCATCACCCCAAACAAATACTTATTACAGTTTCCTAATTTTAGAGTATAGAAGCATGTACATACTTTCCTTAGAAACATACTTATCCTATGTGATATTCAGTGTTAATTGTGGACTTTACAGAACCTAGAATCACTTGGGTGATGGGCCTCTGGGTCTGCCTGTAGAGTACTATATTATTATGTTAACTGAAGCAGGAAGACCTGCCTTCTGTAGTTGGAGCCTTTCCTTGGCTCAACTATATAAGTAGAGGAAGGGAGCTGAGCAACACCATGCTTTCATCTCTTTCTGCTTCCTGGCTGGCTGTGATGCAGCCAGCTGCTTCAAGCTCCTGCTATCTGGACATCCCCACCATTATGAAATTTACCTTAAGCTGTGAACCAAAACAAACCCTTCCTTAAATTATTTTTGTCAGGGTATTTTGTAAAAGGAGGGAAAAACCCAAAATTAAATGAAATTTCAAGTTCATGAAATTGAATTTGTTACTTCTGGTTTAGAGGTATTTTTAAATGTGCTTCTTTAAATGTTTTCATTGTATGAAAGGTTTTCTTGTTCTTTTGTCCCTTGGGTATCTTAAACTGCTTTAGCAACCAGTACTTAAGATATTAGAATATCTCTTTACATTTAAATGTGTGATGGAATTTATTATAACTTATATGATTTATTAAACTGAGTTGTCCCTGAAGCAAATTCATTATTAAGCAATTTAAATATCCATGACGTGTCCTTAACACAGTGAGAGTGCCTCAGAGGTGTTCAACCATCCCATAAATATGTGTTTAACAGAATTGCTTGAAATGAATCTTTTCATGTGTTTTAATAGTTATTGTTCTTAACACACACCATATATATATATATAATATATATATATATATATATATATATATATTAACAAGGATTTTCTCATGTAAGGTCATGGTTTGGTTTTGAATGCAAAAAGTCACAGTCTTATCTGTGTAAGTAATAAAATGCTTTCTTGCTTCATTAAAAGGTCTCAGTAGCCTGGGTTTTCTAGAACATATTCACTGTGCTTTCCACACTTGTTATGATCCTGCTTGAATGCTCACTCCAAACTTGTATTTTGCAACTTAATTACTATGCTGACTAATCTTGGTGGTCAGCATCAATGCATCTGGAATCAGATAAGAGGTATGCCTCTGGGCAGGACTGTGAGGCCATTTCCAGGAGTGCTTGAGAAGAGAAGACCTTCCACATCACTTTAGCAGCCCAGCTCTAAGGAAATCCAAGTTTACAGACAAGTATATCAGTCACCACTCATCCAAGGTGCTTTTTTTTTTACAACAGATGGAAACTATTACAGAGTTCCACAGCTGGTCACACACAGAGAATAAGTGTCTGGGTAATGTGCAACCCTAAGTGACACATCTACAATGCAATCTCTACACCTAAGACTCACAGATCATGGTAGAACAGGGGTGTAGAGAGAATCCTAAAATCAACTCTCACCAGCATAACTTCCTCATGCAACAGAGGGCAATGAACCCATGAACTCCACAATGAACCAACTTGTAGAAAATAGGAGACTGCAAAGTACGTATCTCTGGATAGGACTCCTGTATTAAACCTTACCCAGGGCTAGATGACCACTGTAGAAGAGAAGATGGAAAGAGTCTTAAGAGTCAGGGCTAGTGCATGACCATGTGGAAACTGTCTTTCAGGCTTTCAGGAACTTGCTAATATAAACTTGCAACAATGGGGACAGCATGCACAAGACCCATGAAAACTCAGTTGAGAAAAATGAGACATAAATACACCTGGAGAACTGGGCAAGAGGTCCCAACCTTACCTGAAGAACTATTGGCAGCTGAACTCAGCTGGAGGAGGGAGTGATGCTAGATGGGCTGAACAGGCTCCAGTGGATGAACTCACACTGAGGGACATCTGGAAATACAAACCTGACACAATGGGCCTTGACATATAGCATGAAATCTTGTGGGCAGGTAATGGAGGAGGCTGCAGGTAGTAGAGGTGAATAAATATGATTAAGATGTGCTATATGAAATGCAAAATATTTCAATAAAAATATACATTGAGAAAAAAATCCAAAGAAAAATAGTATTGCTTGTCTACCTTCACTTCTTGCTGGTGAGTGCATCTATCTGATTGCTGCCAGTGCTTGATCCATTGATGACATTAGAACCCAGGTACTTTAGTCCTCACCATGGTCTGAAGACAAGCGGCTATCTAGAAATCCTCCAGCTCTCAAACTCAGATCTAGACTCCTAAGACAACCAGTCTCCTGTACTGAGCAACTACTGAGTTTTCAGATAATCTAGCAGGCATATAGCTGTTGTTGGGGTACCCAGTCTGGATTGTGAAAGCTAATTGAATACAATCTATATTCATTCCATCAGTTCTTTGAATTTTAGAATAACAAAGGCATTGGAATTCTTGCTTAATTTCTAATTTTGGGCAGTGATATATGGCTATTAGCTTTAAAACATCCACAGGAGAACAGAAGTGGTGATGGCGTGTGAGGAAGGAATTCAACTACAGCCAGTGGATGAGTAGCACCATGAAGAAGATTATGATATATTAACCTTGCTTATCATAGCTCTGTAGCACAGATAGACAGATAACACTGATAGTCAACTACTTGTCTTCAGGCACACAAACACATGCACATGTGCATGCACACACACAGAGAGAGAGAGAGAGAGAGAGAGAGAGAGAGAGAGAGAGAGAGAGAGAGAGAAAACCAGTGAAATTCCCATGAAGAGTTGAAATGTGGCAGAAATATGGCAAGTTTTAAAGAATCATCCCTTAATAAAAATACAGTGAATAGCTAAGGAAATTATAACCATTATACCTAACTGTGGATCTTTAAGAGTCACACAGCAAAAATCAAACAGAAGTGAAAAACAGAAAAAAAAATCATTTTAAGAGTCATAACTGAGATTTTAATTCTTTCTCCGTAACTGATAAAAGAATATTGTCAGTAACAAAGATGGGGTAATAAGAAAGACATTATTGGCTCTTCACAAAGAGATACCTCATTCTTGACAATAACATAGTGTCAATGTATTTTAAAGGGCAGAAATTATTTGAATAATCTTCTCTATACCCAGCAGATTTCTATCAGATCATAAGTGGCTATCTAGTAAAGCTTCAAGTTTTGAAAGTTAAACCATAAAAGCCCATTGAGAAAGAAGTTCTCATGAGAGAAATTAGAAAACACATTGATTTAAATTCAAATGAAATTTAAGACCTAAATTCCAAAATTTATATAATGCAAATAAACTGGTGCTTAGTGAGACATAGTCTTAAGCACAAATATTTTAAAAGGAGAGGATAAAGCCTTTCATTCAGATTTCTCTTAAAAATTGTAAAACACAGCCGGGCATGGTGGCACACCTTTAATCCTGGCACTCAGGAGGCAGAGGCAGGGGGATCTCTGTGAGTTCAAGGGCAGCCCGGTCTACAGAGTGGGCTCCAGGCCAGCTGGGACTAAAGGGAGACCCTGTCTCAAAAAAATATCAAAACAAACAAAAACTGAAAAGCAAAAAGAAATCAAACTCAATATAATTATAGGCAAATACAAAAGTAAATACCTCATGGGAGAGAATAAAAAGTAAGCAGACCCCTGGAGACAAGCATTGTGGGGCATGCCTGCAGTTATACTGGCCTGTACCTGTGTAGGTGAGGCAGGAGAGCTGGGAATTCCAGACTACCCAGAGCAACACTTAAAATGAAACTTTGTCTCAAAACTTAAAAACTTAACAAACTGCTAATCTAAATTGTCTATCTAAAAAGTAATATTTTTATTGCTTCTTTGAGAATTTCATACAATACATTTTGATGATACTCAAACTCTCCCAGTCTCTCTTATCACCTTCACCTTCCTACACCCTAGACATACTTCATGTCCTTGTCCTCTATGATTTCATTTTTTTCTATAATTTCATTTTAAAGTCTCTCAAGTCTAAGTTGTGCTCCTCAAATTCTCTCGGGTGTGTATCCTGTCCTTTTTTTTTATTTCAAACCCAATTTTTATTGCAGTTTTATGCATTTCATACAAAATTTCCAATCAAGTCTAGACCCATTTCCCCTTCCTTGCCCCCGACCCCACCAAAGCTCACGCATTCTGCCAAACATCTTTTCCTCAGTCTCTTTTAAAATTTTCGATGCAGAGGTTTACTGTTTGGAGCAGAAGTTCACTGTTTCAGTCAGTTCTTTGACCTAGGCTTTTTGTTATTGTTGTTGTTCCTTCCATTCTGCATCACTCCAAAATATGCGTGGATTCATGCCACATATATCTTGTAACATCTTCAGCTTATGATTTTTTTCTCTTTTTTTATTAGACACAGGATCTCTCTGTGACACCAGCTGGCCTAAGACTCCCTGTAATGTAGGCCCTGCTGACCTCAGTTTCACAGAGCTCTGCCCCCTTTCTTTGCTTTCAGTGTGCTGTGATTAAAACTGAGGCTCTGTGCCTGGACATCTCCTTTTTAAAAAATTAAAACAATAATTTTTCTAGAAGATATATAATTTCCCCCCAAATAATAAAAAGTGATATCATTATGGATACTTCAGAAAATGTTAATGGACAATAAAGCAGTATTATCAACCACTTTGTTCTAATAAGGCTAATAATCAAGAGAAATAGATAAATCTGCAAAAATAAAAATTACGTGTGCTGGAATAGTGATGGCTCCGTAGTTCAGAGCCCTGACTGCTCTTGGAGAAGACCTGGGTTATATTCCCAGCAGCCACGTGACTGGTAAACACCCATCCATAGCTCCGGTTCCAGGAGATCCAACACCCTCTTCTGACATCTGCAAGAACTACACAACACTGTTGAACTTTCAGACATACAGGCAATACACTCATACACATAAAATAAAAATAAATAATAAAAATAAAAATTACCAAAACTAATTCAAAATATAAAAATAAAATATGGAGACCTTAACTAAGCCAAAGCTTAAATTAGTAGACAACAAATAAGTTTAAAGTTCCTGAAGTCACTTAATGAAGGATGACATACAAATGACAAAAAAGCATAGAAAACAAAACAAAAAAAGCATAGAAAACATGAAATTCTTGTGGTGAGGCTCATATAAGTTTTTATACATTATATTTTCTCATGAGCAACTTATAGAATGGTGTACGAAGGCAGGACAAGAGATGTTTCTGAGGCTGTGGAATGTGGACCCTTGCAAGCTGCTGGATCCAGAGAGCTTATTCTGTGGGCCTATCAAGTGAACTTAGTTAGCTAGTGGCCAATGATATGACTTGGCCAGGGAAGGTGCTTGAATTTAAGTCTGGTAACCTGAGTTTGTTCTACATGGTAGAAGACCAAAACTGCCTCCCGCAGGATGTCCTCTGATCTCTACATGTGCTCCATGGAAAGTGCTATCATTTAACTGAGTGTAATTGCTTCTACACTTTTGACCAAAGAATGGTCTTCCGCTGTTGTGGAATGTCACTGTCTTCCACCAAGAGCCTGCTGTTTCTGCAAGGGTGTTCCTAGACCTGTGAGGAACATAGGCATACCTATCTACCTACATATCTAGATCAGCCAAATGTCCCTGGGTATCTGTGCAGTGGCAGACATTGCCACAAGATTACGCCCACACCCACAGCATCCCTCCTTTACAGCATTGGCAGGAATGGAGAATAATATTTGAAACTTAGAAAACAGTATTTCTTCACAAATTGAATGCTTTCTTACCACATGGTCCAGCATTTCTACCACAAGGTATATCTGCCTGCTCCCTAAATGTCTATATGAAGCCTTGTATAATAATGTAGACATGTAATCATTTGTGAGAATTCCAAACTAGAAACCTGGCTAAGCAAATTTTAGTCTTTTTGAGACAAGACATGGTCTCCCTGTAGCCCCAGCTGGCCAGGAACTCACTCTGTAGACCAGGCAGGCCTTGAACTTGCAGAGATCATCCTGCCTCTACCTCCCAAGTCCTAGGATTAAAGGCTTGCACCACTACTCCTGGCTATAAACCAGAAGATGCATAGTTTCTGCCCTGTTTCAAACCAGGGACCTCTTGTGTATAAGGCAAGCATGATAACCACATCACTACAGAAAGAAGACTGGGGAATTAATCTTCAACAACACCAAGTTCCATGCAGTTGAAATAAGTAGCACAAGAAGCATTAAACTGGAGAGATAGCTCTTTGGTTAATAGTACATAGACAATAAAGCAGGAGAACTATAGTTTGGTTTATAGTACCCAGTCCAGGTGGCTCACAACTGCCTAGAACTGCAGGTCCAGGGTATTAGGTAACTTTTTCTTTCCTCCTTGTGCACCATCACTCACAGGCATGTGAACACAGAGAGGGATATATATATATATATATATAAATATATAGGATATATTATATATCATCATTTTTTTTTTCAAAAAAGAAAGAAAAAAACCAAGAAGAAGCAATGGATTAGAGTTTAAACATTATATAGAATGAAACAACCCACAATGGCAAAAGTCTCAGCTGGAAGATTTCATTTGTGGTAAATACATGTAACAGAAAGTTTAGAATGCCAGAAGGTAAAATCAGTTTGCTTTATTTGAGGCTTGTTTTTTTCTTTTTTCTTTTTTTTTTTTTGGTTGTTTTGAGACAGGTCTTCCCTAGCTGGCCTGGAACTGGCTCTGTAGACCAGGCTGGCCTGGAACTCACAGAGATCCACCTGAAGAGGCTGTCTTTAAGAATAGAAGAGTGGTCGGGGCTGGAGAGGATGGCTAGCGTAGAGCGCCGACCGCTTTGCAGAGGACCCGGTTCGATCCCCAGCGACCCAACATGGCGGCTGAGAACGTCTGCAAACTCCGGTTCCAGGAGAACTCCAGTTCAGGGGAGTCCGAGACCTCTTCTGACCTCCGCGGCATCGCATGACCGGGTGCGAGACCTGCATGCAGGCAATAATTATACAATAAAAAAAATAAAAATAAATAAAATTAAAAAAAAAAAAGAATAGAGAGTGGTTGCAAATTACTACCAGAGCCTGACTGCAGCAATGAGAGATTTAACAGTTGATTGCACAGTTTAGCAGGGTGGCACTGCCTTTAATCCCAACTCTTAGAGCAGAGCAGAGGCAGAACGAATCTCGTGGATACCAGGCCAATGGTCTACTGGCCAAGTTACAGGTCAGCCAGGACTATGTATTGAGACCCTATCTTAGCAAACAACGTTGCTGCATAATACTTAAGATAAAAAAAAAAAAAAAAAAAAATCTTCTGATGTTTGTTAGCCATAAACTAAATTATGGTTAAATGTGCAGTATTGTGAAAAGGAGCGAAAAGAGTCTGGCTTTTTATTGTTTGTTTGTCTATTGTTTCTTTGCTTTTTTTATTTATTTTTTATTTATTTATGTGTATGAATTACTGTTTGCGTGTAGGTTGTGCACCCGTGTCGTGCAATGCTGCGGAGGTCAGAAGAGGGTCTCGGATTCCCCTGGAACTGGAGTTCTCCTGGAATTGGAGTTACAGACGGTTCTCAGCCGCCATGTGGGTGCTGGGGATCGAACCCGGGTCCTCTGCGAGAGCAGTCGGCGCTCTTAACCGCTAGGCCATCTCTCCAGCCCCCATCTTTGCTTTTTTTTTAAGAGATTAAAATGTTTCTGGATAAGGAAAAAAAGATTGTAAAGGCCAAGGAGTGGGGATGGATTGTGAGATCATAGCAAAAATGGACTAGAATTTTTTTCTCTTTTCTTCTTATTTTTCAACATGTTTGTGTAGGTAAACCCCTTCAGTTGGACTTGGGGACCCTGGGTTGTACAAAAACTGAACTCAGATGTTAACTAATTAGGTATATATGGACACTCCTCATGTTTATTGCCTATGTCTACTTACTGGTAAAAAAAATAATAAAAATAAAGACTTGAGCAATGGATCTTAACTTAAAAGTACTAGCTCCTCTTGCAGAGGACCTGGATGTGGGTCCCAGAACTCACATGGTAGCTAACAACCATCTGTAAGTGCAGTTTCAGATGATTTGACACACTCTGGTCAACTCCCCAGGTAGTGCACAACATGGTTGCCCATTCATGCAAGCAAGAACATTAATATACAGGCCAAAATAAAATGATCCTTGATTCCAGGAATGTCTAGGCTACAAAGTGAGATCCTATATGAAAGAAATAAATAAAGGAATGGAGGGAGAGTGAGAGGGAGGAAGGGAGGAAGAGAAGGAGAGAGGGAGGAAGGGAGGGAGGAAGGAAGGAAGGAAGGAAGGAAGGAAGGAAGGAAGGAAGGAAGGAAGGAAGGAAGGAAGGAAGGAAGGAAATATTTCAGCATCTCCCATCTTCAGGACTTCTGTGCACTCAAATGTATTCTTGCTCTAGCCTGGGGTCCAGGCCCCTTTGCACTCTGTCATCAGCCCCTTCAGTTTAAGTGTGGCCACCTAAGTGAACTTCTTTCTAGTCCCTTTTCCAAAACTGCATCCCACCTCTAACTTTTTCTTTACCCTTAGCACTGCTTTCATTTTCCTTTTAGGAAATGTCCTATCCTCAGTCTCTCTGTCTCTTTCTCTGTCTCTGTATCTATCTATCTATCTATCTATCTATCTATCTATCTATCTGTCTGTCTGTCTGTCTGTCTGTCTGTCTGTCTGTCTATCTAGATAGATAGATAAAATTATTCAAATGTATGTGACTTCTTAGACTTAAACATAATATATTAATAATATATATATTATTACACATATATATCTTTCTCTATCTATCTATCTATCTATCTATATCTATATATCTATATCTATCTATATATCTATACTCATATCACACATTTTATTGTTTCCTCCCACTGGTGCTCTAAAGTTCTGATAAATGTTTAAAATGTGATAACTTCTTAGCAATCATGATAAATCTGGAAAGGCAGAATTTTCCAGTGCTCTGAATACTCTCATGATGGACAATTACAAGGACACTATATTCAATGATTGGATTGCAAAATTCTTGAAACTATCAGGATTTGTTCCTGTGAAGTGATTTAAGCCAGCTTTAGCCTACCACACACTGTCCCTACTGTTAGAAATTCCCCGAGTTTTCCCTGTGAAATGAGTCTTCTGTGTCTTTATTTTTTTAATTTTTTATTTGATATATATATATATATATATATATGTATATATGTACAAGATTATGTTACGAATCGAATCTAGACCCCTGTCCCCCTCCACCACCACCCCACCAGATTCATCTTTTCAGTCAATTCTTTGATGCAGTCGTTTCTGTTGTTGTTGTTGTTGTTGTTGTTGTTGTTCTTTCTCCCAACTACTTGGTCAAAAGCTCAAGGAGCCCTGCACAAGAAATACTTACAACTAGGTAATTGGCACTAACATCCACAGATGAGGGATACCATTTGTCATTTGTTTTTCTGGGACTGTGTTACTTCATTTAACATAATATCTTCTAGTTCCATCCATTTACCTGCAAAGTTCATGATGTCATCTTTCTTTACTGCTTCACAGAACTCCACTGTGTCGATGTACCACATTTTCTCTATCCACTCATCAGTTGAGGGACATGGGTTGGTTCCATGTTTTTGCTATTGTGAACAGAGCTGCAATAAACATAGCTGCGCATGTATCTCATCCACTGCTGTTGGGAATGTAAATTTGTGAAGTCACTATGGAAAGCAGTGTGGAAAACCCTTGGAAGACTCAAAATGAGCTTAACCACCTGACCCAGTCATACTGCTTCTGGGTATATACCCACAAGACTCATCTTCTGTGTCTTTATTAAATTCTTTAACTTCTGCATCCGAGATAGTTCCTAGTAAATAGAAGAAACTTCAAAAATAATTGTTAAATGAGAGCTAGAGTAATGACTCAGCTGTTAAGAGCACTAGCTGCTCTTGCAGAGGACCAGAGTTTGGTTCTCAACACCCACATGGGAGCTAACAACTGTCAGTCACTCCAGGTCCAGGGGATCTAAGGCCATCTACTGATTTCTCCATTGCAGCACATGGGTTCACTTACATACATCCAGGGAATACACTTGTACAGATATAATAATAGGAATAATAATAATAATAATAATAATTTAAAATAATTATTAAAAGAAACAGCAACAACAAATGACTTCTTCAAATAAAGGCTTCTTCCAAATTCCAAATTAGATTACGACATGCACAGAATTCTAGAATAAAAAAGCTATTGGGAATGTGTGAGTATTTGGGAGGTGAGAGATGATCCTACCAAAGGCTGTTCATAGGTAATTGACTATTTGTACATCACTACCACCAGCATTGATCAAATGTCTGACAATACAGAGGTTCTATCAATAACATGGGAAGAAATTAAGTTTTGTCATGATATAATATTTATGTAATTTTTTAGTGTTTTTTTTGGGGGGGTCTTTTCCAAACAGGGTCTCCTTGTAGCCCCAGCTGTCCTGGAGCTCACTCTGTAGACCAGACTGGCCTTGAACTCACAAAGATCCACCTGACTCTACCTCCCAAGTGCTAGGATTAAAGGCGTGCACCACCACGCCAGGCTATTTATGTAAATTTAATAACCTATTAATTAAAATATCAATTATATATTCATGAAAAATAGGTCCTCTTTAAGGAATGTGAGTAAGAAGACAGATCTTAAAATTCAAATAGACCACTCTGTAAAGTCAGGTGTGTATACTTCTAAGTTCATTGAAGTTGAAATTTGCTAGAATTGTTCACAATGAGTTTTGAGTTACATATTCTTCTGAATTTTCTAAGTATTATTTGTCCAGACTTGGAAAGAATTCTGCACATTCAGGTTTGAATAGCATCATCTGAATTCTTTCAGCTTCACATACTAGTCCAGTGTTGGAAACTCTGATTATTTTGTACTAAGTCTGTGTTGCCTGGATTAGGAATTTTCCTTGGTACAAGACTTAGCCTTTTAAAAAATGGGCTGTGTGGGTTTGGGCACAACTGCTTGCAAATTGGTTTTACATGAAGGATGCTTGTACTCATAAATTATCACTTGTTGTTAAAAAATGAAAAAAAAACTGAGAAAGATAAAAAAAGAAATACAAAAAAAAAAAAAGAAAATCATAAAATACAGTAAAAGAAACTGAAAAAGACAAATCAATGGGGAGATATTCCATGTTTAAGGACTGGAAGATTTAACCTTTTTAAAAGTCTTTCTTTTAAAGAAGAAAGTCTCATCCCTTCCTTTTCTCAAACAGTCCCCTTCAGCTTTCATATATGGCCTTAAAAGTCTAGGTTTTGAAAATGTGCTCATTTTCCCCATTCCAGTGTTGTGACAAACACTCTGGCCAAAACCAACTTGGGGAGGAAAGGGTTTATTCGTCTTATATCTCCCAGGTCACAGTTCATCACGTAGGGAGCCCAAGGTAGGAACTCAGGGCAGGAACCTGGAGGCAGGAGCTGAAGCACAGACCATGGAGGAATGCTGCTTACTGGCTTGCTCCCCTGGCCCATGCTCAACTTGCTTTCTTGCACAGTATACAACAACCTGCCCAGGGGTGGCTGGGCCCACAGTGGGCTGGGGCCTCCCACATCACTCAACAATCAAGACAATACTCCACAGATGTGGCTATAGGCCAGCCCAGTGGAGGCAATTCCCCAATTACACCTTACTCAACCCAGCTGTGTGTCAAGTTGACACTAAAGCTGTCCAACTCACTCAATGACCTTCAGTTTCATCCATATTTTTACACATGACACAATTTTGTTCTTTTTTTACTTAATTTGTTCACTTTTAGTTATTATTTATTTTTTATGACAAACTAGTTTTTTTCTCATTCTTTTGATTTTATATTACTCTAAAATATGCATACATACCCTCCACCATATACCCAAAATTCCAAAGTCTGAAAATAAATGGTAGGTTAATTCTAGAACCCATTAAGAGATTCACAATGTAAGAGCACAGCTGTTTTCAGATCACGAGGAATATAACATTAATGTTGCTCAGTTTGCCTTACAACTAGGTACTTGGTGTTAGCATCCATAGATGAGGGATACCATTCATCATTTGTTATTTATTTTTATAATTGAATTTTTTATGTGTTTCATACATAATTTTTCAGTCAGTTTTAATTGCCATTTACCTGCTTCTCCCTTGGCACCCTCCCTCACCCTNCCATGAGTATAGAGGTCCTGTCATGTCCTGAAGAATTTGACATCTTTCATTTGAATATCTACAGTCGCACATATTGTTAATGTTATAATCTACCTACCAATATAATTTATAATAATGATGTAAATAATGAGTTATTAATATTTCATATCCTCATGTATTTTTGTGCCATTTTAATATTGAGTTGTATGTTTATTACACTCTCAAATTATCCACTGTAACTGAATTTCTGGGTAGTGAAATAAACAGTTACCTGATTCTGATTTAAAAGAAAATTAACTACATATACTTTATTTATTATTATTTATTTATTTAATTATAATAATTTTCAAAGAATAATTTTTAATTGTGGTGTGTGTGTTTGTGTGTGTGTTGTGTTTGTGTGTGTGTGGTAGTGTGTGTGTGATATAAGGAGGTGGAGGTCAGAGGACTTGGAATGTTGATTTTTCTCCTTTTGACCTTGGTCCTGTGGATCATACTCAGACCACCTAGCTTAGTGGCAAGTCCCTTTACCTACATAGCCACCCTGCTGGTCCTCTTGATTTTCCAGTGCTGACTTTAATTGCCTGGTGGGCCCAGCCCTAACTTGTAACTGCTCTATGACTTTATAGCCCTAAGTGTGCATGAATGGCCGCGAGCAGTTATTATTGAAGCACTCCAAACCATGAGAATTTGCTAGTTTCCTCATCACCTGATGTGAGATCTCTGAAGTCCATTCTATTGTAGACAATTGGCGGTCTATATCACCATAATGCAGTCATGCCTAGCCACCATACTCATTATCAGGAAAGGCAAAATGAGCTAAGGATATGGGAAGACTCCAAAGTTCACTTGCCATGTGAGAAGATTCTTACCACAACATTTGAAGAAAGATTGAGATTATGTTGCATAAGCAAATAAATTGAGAAATTAGTGCTATAAAAGAAGTAGCAAGTATAATGGAAGTATCAATCTAAAAATAAGCTAGTTTGAAAAAGTTTTATGTGGGGGGTGCTGAGATAGGCCTTTGGGTTAAGAATGTGTAGGCGCCTTAGGTATTTCTAAGCTCAGTCCCAGCGGCCCACATTAAGGCCAGCTCATCAACTAAATGGCAACTTTCAAGGATCTAAAGGGCTTTCTGGCCATGATAAAAAAAAAAAAACTCACGTAACATATCACAAGGAGAAACATAACTTTAAAAATGCTTTGTATACAAAGCCTCAGGTTTGCCTGTGTGCCCTACCATGAAGATATGCCTGCATGGACACTGCAGAAGCTTGCATTTTTTTAATTTTTTTCAACCTACTAATCAGTGCTCGTTTTGGTAAAATTTTGTGCTTTACAGGACACTATTGGACTGTATATATTGGCTAAAGTGAAAGTTCGTGTATCTCTATAAATATTCCATGTTATAATGAATAACCGAGTGATTAAAGGTTAAGAAAATTTAACATTATCTGAAATTAGATCCAATAAATTAAGCAAAAGCAGTTTCCCGATGGTAGTGCTTTCTCGTCGTTTTTCCTGGCATGGGACACATGCTTGCATATATGTGGACATGTGTGGGTGCACATATTAGTGCATGCAGAGGCCTGTGGTTGCAGTTGGCAACCATCCTCAGTCACTCTTTGACCTCATTCCTTGGGGCGTTGACTCTCAGCCAAACCCAGACCTCACTAACATGGCTACTCTTGTCATCTGCTTGTTTTGAGGAATGCCCTTGATCTCTGCCTTTGGAAGCTAGAATACAGGTGTCTTACCTGACATTTACATGTGGTCCTGGAGATCCAAACTCTGGTCTTCAAGATTGTGTAGCAAAGAACTCTTAAATGCTGGGGCCATTAATGCCCAGCCCATGTGGTTTCATATAAAATGCATCATCTGGCTCCTTCACCTTGGAGTGGTGAACATGCCAAATGGGTAAAGGGACCTTGGTAATTATTGCTTCTCTATTGCTATTCTTTGTTGTGCAGTAGACACTTAAAAAGGAAAAAAAGCCACACGAAGCAAAAAACACAATGTCTGAATTTTAGCTCCCACTGCAGTATTGTTTTACTGCCCACATATGCCCTAAGTTTTAAAGAGCAATAAAAAGGCTGCGCTTCTATAGCCATTAGGCTTTGGTTCTACTCCAGTCCTCGTAGAGTGTGTGCAGAAACTCCATCATGAAGATAGTGTTCTAAGTACTGTGTTCATGTACGAGAGTAGAGAGGAGAAGGAGCATGGAGGAGGGAGGGCGGCGCGAAGGTTGGCTCGAATGGGTTCAACGCCAATGTGAGAAAACTGCTTCAACTGAGCAAAGATGTAATTACGGGACAATAAGAATTATTATTTTATAAAACAAACAAGAAATGAAAATAAGCAATAAAACCCTAGAGGGACTAAGAGATGGTTTTGGCCATGATCAGGCCACCCAATGGAATTATTCAAGCCCAGTGTTGTTCAATAGGTCCAAAAAAGTCAGAAAGTTAAAAGAAAAATATGTTTATTATGTTTCTCAGGGTTATGTAATGTAGAAATAACTTTTCAAGTTAGTAAGCTCATTGTAAAAAATAAACTGGAATTAGACATTATAATTACTTGTATGTCATGCCTTAGCTTCATTTTAGATAAAACACACTCATTAACCATATATTTTATATTTTTTAGGGAACATGGAGAAAAGAAATAAATACCATGATCATAAATTATTGATAACAATGATGTTCTCAAAGTCTTCAAATATTTATAAATTGTGTGATAAGGGTGGAGAGATGAGCCCTAGCGTGTAAGCACACCGTACTTGCATCTTGCAGAGGACCCGGTCCAAACCCCAGCACCCACATGCGGCTAAGAACCATCTGTAACTCCAATTCTGGAGAACTCCAGTGTCAGGAAATCCCGGACCCTCTTTCTGACCTCCGCTGGCATGACACGACACGGGTGCTCAAACCTACATGCAGGCAGTTAACATTATATAACATACAAAAATAAATAATTAAAAAAAACGTTTTAAAAATATATAGATTAATGGATATGTGATTATCAGGGTTTTCTAGTGAACAGATAAACAAAATATATTTAGAAGGAGCGTTAAATGGCTACATAGTACAGGCAGGAGGTTCAAACAATGGCTAGACTATGTGCTGGAAAAAGGACTGAGAACTTCGGTGTCCAGTTCTATGAGGGTTGTGTCTTGGCATTCCCTACCCTGACTGTAAACGCCTGAGAGAATGCCGGGGAAACACTGGTCCCTCAGTATACATGGAAGGGAAAGCTGGGTTCTGATTTCAGGAAGGGATTGTTGTGGCAAAGGCAACAGAGTAGATTCAGTCACAAACAAGAGGCAAAAGAAGGCAGGAAATAGCACTGCTTTCCTCTCTGTCCTCTGCAGATCTGGGCTGCTGCTGGAGTCACTCTGAGAGGGCCTCCTCCCCTCAGTTAAGTTTTTCTGGAAATGCCCTCACCAAGACCAGCCAAAATGTTGTCTCTAGCTGACCTGTATCCAAATGTATATGACATCAAAGATTAACCATCACATTATAGGTTACCAAAGCATGGGATTATATTGAACCCAAGAACTGGAAACCACATTATAGTGGATCGGATCTTTATGAACACGATACGGAACACAAAAATCCTTCCCATAGTCAGAAGCAGAACGCAGTGGTCCCAACTTTAACGCACTCACCTCCAGTATGATCTCTCTAAGCTCCAGCCATAATATCCTATGAAATGGCCAGGATTTTACATTTTCCAAATTATTTAACCATCACTTGACGCTAAGAATATTTCAAGCCTTATTGATTTATAACATATTTGATGTTATATCATTTATGAAGTTTAGGAATACTGCTATCCTGGGTATTTACCCCCCGCAAAAGCATGCTATATTGTAAACTGTCTCTCTATCTTGTGTTACATATATTAGGACAAAATCCATTTTTTACCCTTGCAGGAGATTTCTAGATTCTTAGTGCAAGAACTGTTCTTGTAGCATCACCCCAAACAAATACTTATTACAGTTTCCTAATTTTAGGAAAAGATGTACATACTTTCTTAAAACTACTATGCCCTATGTGATATCAGCTTGTAATGTGGACTTCTACAAACCCTAAACCTTGGTGATGGGCTCTGGGTCTGCATTAGAGTTACTATATTATTGATGGTTAACTGAGCAGGAAGAACCCTGGCCTTCTGTAGTTGAAGGCTTCTTGTGCTCAAAACTATATAAGGTAGAGGGGAGGGGAGCGGAAGCAACCCACCATTGCTGATTCATCTCTTTCACTGCTTCCTGGTCTTGCTGTGATTGCATAAACCACTGCTTCAGGCTCCTGCTATCTGAATCCCACATTATGATTTACCCAAGCGCTGAAACCAAAAACAACAAGCACTGCCTCTCTTACATTTTTTGGTCAGGGTATTTTTAGTAAGGAGGGAAAAACCCAAATATAAATGAATTCAAAGTGCATGAAATTGATTTGTACTTCTGTTCAAGGGTATTTTTTAAATTGTCCTTCTTAAATGTTTTCATTGTATGAAAGGTTTTCTTGTTCTTTTGTCCCTTGGGTATCTTAAACTGCTTTAGCAACCAGTACTTAAGATATTTCAGATATCTTCTACATTTTAAATGTGTGATGGAATTTATTATAACTTATATAATTTATTAAACTGAGTTGTCCCTGAAGCAAATTCATTATTAAGCAATTTAAATATCCATGACGTGTCCTTAACACAGTGAGAGTGCCTCAGAGGTGTTCAACCATCCCATAAATATGTGTTTAAACAGAATGCTGAAAGGAATTTTTCATTGTTTAATAGATAATTGTTCTCCAATAGACCGACACTAGCACATATATATATATAATATATAATAATTATATATATATATAAATATATAAACAAGATTTTTTCAGTAAAGGTCATGGTTTGGTTTTGAATGCAAAAAGTCACAGTCTTATCTGTGTAAGTAATAAAATGCTTTCTTGCTTCATTAAAAGGTCTCAGTAGCCTGGGTTTTCTAGAACATATTCACTGTGCTTTCCACACTTGTTATGATCCTGCTTGAATGCTCACTCCAAACTTGTATTTTGCAACTTACTTACTATGCTGACTGATCTTGGTGGTCAGCATCAATGCATCTGGAAGGATAAGAGGTATGCCATGGCCAGACTGTGAGGCCATTTCCAGGAGTGCTTGAGAAGAGAAGACCTTCCACATCACTTTAGCAGCCCAGCTCTAAGGAAATCCAAGTTTACAGACAAGTTTATCAGTCACCACTCACTCCAAGGTGCTTGTTTTACACAGATGGATAACTTTATACAGAGTTCCACAGCTGGTCACACACGGAGAATAAGTGTCTGGGTAATGTGCCAACCCTAAGGAAAATCTACAATGCAATTTCTACACCTAAGACTCACAGATCATGGTAGAACAGGGGTGTAGAGAGAATCCTAAAATCAACTCTCACCAGCATAGAGCTCGCTCATGAACAGAGGGCAATGAACCATTGTGAACTCACATGAACCAACTTGGTAGAAAAATAGGAGGTGACTGCAAAGACGCTATCTCTGATAGGATCCTGTATAAACCGTTAGCCCAAGGGCTTACGATGACCACGTGGAAGAGAAGATGGAAAGAGTCTTAAGAGTCAGGGCTAGTGCATGACCATTGGTTGGAAACTGTCTTTCCAGCTTTCAGGAACTTTGCTAATAGTAAACTTAAACCAATGGTGACAGCATGCACAACCCATGAAAACTCAGTGAGACAAAATGAGACATAACATACACCTGGAGAACTGGCAAGAGGGCCAACCTTACCGTGAAGAACACTATTGGGCAGCTGAACTCAGCTGAGAAGGGGGAGTGTGCTAGATGGCTGAAACAGGCTCCAGTGGATGAAACACTGAGGGACATCTGGAAATACAAACCTGACACAATGGGCCTTGACATATAGCATGAAATCTTGTGGGCAAGCTATAGGAGAGGGGTGCAGATAGTGGAGGTGAATAAATATATTAAGAAGATGTGCTATATGTAAATCTCAAATATTCAATAAAATATAATTTAAAAAATCCAAAGGAAAATTAGTTATTGCTTGTCTACCTTCACTTCTTGCTGGTGAGTGCATCTATCTGATTGCTGCCAGTGCTTGATCCATTGATGACATTAGAACCCAGGTACTTTAGTCCTCACCATGGTCTGAAGACAAGCGGCTATCTAGAAATCCTCCAGCTCTCAAACTCAGATCTAGACTCCTAAGACAACCAGTCTCCTGTACTGAGCAACTACTGAGTTTTCAGATAATCTAGCAGGCATATAGCTGTTGTTGGGGTACCCAGTCTGGATTGTGAAAGCTAATTGAATACAATCTATATTCATTCCATCAGTTCTTTGAATTTTAGAATAACAAAGGCATTGGAATTCTTGCTTAATTTCTAATTTTGGGCAGTGATATATGGCTATTAGCTTTAAAACATCCACAGGAGAACAGAAGTGGTGATGGCGTGTGAGGAAGGAATTCAACTACAGCCAGTGGATGAGTAGCACCATGAAGAAGATTATGATATATTAACCTTGCTTATCATAGCTCTGTAGCACAGATAGACAGAGTTAACATGATAGTTCCAACTAACTGTTTCAGCACAAAACAATTGCACATGTGGCATGCACCACACACCGAGAGAGAGAGAAGAGAGAGAGAGAAGAGAGGAATAAGAGACGAGGGAAGGAGAGAGAGAGGAAAAGCCAGTGGAAATTCCCAATGAAGAGTTGAATGTAGGCAGAAATATGGCAGTTTTTAAAGAATCATCCTTAATAAAAATAAAGCAAAAGCCGTAGAAACACTAGCATGAAGGAATTAATAACATCGTATACCAACTTTGTGGATCTTAAAGTGCACACAGGCAAAAATAAACAGCACAAGTTGAAAAAACAGAAACAAAAAAAAAAAAATCAAAAAAAAAAAAAAGATCTTTTAAGAATAACTGAGAAGCTTTTTAATTCTTCTCCGATAACTTGGATAAAAGAATAAGTGTACAGTAACAAGAGATGGGGTAATAAGAAAGACATTATTGGCTCTTCACAAAGAGATACCTCATTCTTGACAATAACATAGTGTCAATGTATTTTAAAGGGCAGAAATTATTTGAATAATCTTCTCTATACCCAGCAGATTTCTATCAGATCATAAGTGGCTATCTAGTAAAGCTTCAAGTTTTGAAAGTTAAACCATAAAAGCCCATTGAGAAAGAAGTTCTCATGAAGAGAAATTAGAAAACACATTGATTTAAATTTCAAATGAAATTTTAAGACCTAAAATTCCAAAATTTGATATAAATAGAATGAAACTGGTGCTTAGTGAGACAATAGTCTTAAGCACAAATATTTTAAAAGGAGAGGAATAAAGACTTTCATTCAGTTTTCTGAAAAATTGCAAACACGCCAGAAGCATAGCTGGACACACTTAATCCTGGACTCAGGAGGCAGAGGCAGGGGAATTCTCTGTGGAGTTTTCAAAGGCGCCCGGTCTACAGGTGGGCTCCAGCGCAGCTGGGATAAAGGGAGACCCTGTCTCAAAAAAAATATCAAAAACAAACAAAACGGAAAAGCAAAAAGAAATCAAACTCACTATAATTATAGGCAAATACAAAAGTAAATACCTCATGGGAGAGAATAAAAAGTAAGCAGACCCCTGGAGACAAGCATTGTGGGGCATGCCTGCAGTTATACTGGCCTGTACCTGTGTAGGTGAGGCAGGAGAGCTGGGAATTCCAGACTACCCAGAGCAACACTTAAAAATGAAACTTTGTCTCAAAACTTAAAAACTTAACAAACTGCTAATCTAAATTGTCTATCTTAAAAGTAATATTTTTATTGCTTCTTTGAGAATTTCATACAATACTAATTTTTGATGAACTCAAACTCTCCCAGTCTCTCTTATCACCTTCACCTTCCTACACCCTAGACATACTTTCATGTCCTTGTCCTCTATGATTTCATTTTTTTCTATAATTTCATTTTAAAGTCTCTCAAGTCTAAGTTGTGCTCCTCAAATTCTCTCGGGTGTGTATCCTGTCCTTTTTTTTTTTATTTCAAACCCAATTTTATTGCAGTTTTATGCATTTCAAGCAAATTCCAATCAAGTCTAGACCCATTCCCCTTCCTTGCCCCCGACCCCACACAAAGCTCACGCATTCTGCCAACATTTCTTTTCCCAGTCTCTTTTAAAATTTTCGATGCAGGAGTTTACTGTTTGGAGCAGAGTTTACTGTTTAGTCAGTTCATTTTTGAACCTAGGCTTTTTTTTTTTTTTTTTTTGTTGTTGTTCCTTCCATTCTGCACCACTCCAAAATATGCTGGGATTCATGCCACATATATCTTGTAACATCTTCACTTATGATTTTTTCTCTTTTTTTATTAGACACAGGATCTCTCTCTGTGACACCAGCTGGCCTAGGACTCCCTGTAATGTAGGCCCTGCTGACCTCAGTTTCACAGAGCTCTGCCCCCTTTCTTTGCTTTCAGTGTGCTGTGATTAAAACTGAGGCTCTGTGCCTGGACACTCCTTTTTAAAAAAATTAAAACAATAATTTTCTAGAAGATATATAATTTCCCCCAAATAATAAAAAGTGATATCATTATGGAACTTCAGAAAATTGTAATGGACAATAAAGCAGATATATCAACCACTTTGTTCTAATAAGGCTAATAATCCAAGAAAATAATAAATCTGCAAAAATAAAAATTACGTGTGCTGGAATAGTGATGGCTCCGTAGTTCAGAGCCCTGAGCTGCTCTTTGAGAAAGACCTGGGTTATTCCCAGCAGCCACGTGGCTCGGTAAACACCCATCATAGCTCCGGTCCAGGAGATTCCACACGCCTCTTCTGACATCGCAAGAACTACACAACACTGTTGAACTTTCAGAGATACAGGCAATACACTCATACACATAAAATAAAAATAAATATAAAAATAAAATTTTTAAAAATAAAATCATGGAGACCTAACTAAGCCTAAGCTTAAATTAGTAGACAACAAATAAGTTTAAATGTTCCTGAAGTCACTAATGAAGGAATGACATAACAACATACAAAAAAGCACTAAGAAACAAAACAAAAAAAGCATAGAAAACATGAAATTCTTGTGGTGAGGCTCATATAAGTTTTTATACATTATATTTTCTCATGAGCAACTTATAGAATGGTGTACGAAGGCAGGACAAGAGATGTTTCTGAGGCTGTGGAATGTGGACCCTTGCAAGCTGCTGGATCCAGAGAGCTTATTCTGTGGGCCTATCAAGTGAACTTAGTTAGCTAGTGGCCAAGATATGACTTGGCCAGGGAAGGGCTTGAATTAAGTCTGGTAACCTGAGTTTGTTCTACATGTAGAAGACCAAAACTGCCTCCCGCAGGAGTCCTCTGATCTCTACATGTGCTCCATGGAAAGTGCTATCATTTAACTGAGTGTAATTGCTTCTACACTTTTGACCAAAGAATGGTCTTCCGCTGTTGTGGAATGTCACTGTCTTCCACCAAGAGCCTGCTGGTTCTGCAAGGGTGTTCCTAGACCTGTGAGGAACATAGGCATACCTATCTACCTACATATCTAGATCAGCCAAATGTCCCTGGGTATCTGTGCAGTGGCAGACATTGCCACAAGATTACGCCCACACCCACAGCATCCCTCCTTTACAGCATTGGCAGGAATGGAGAATAATATTTGAAACTTAGAAAACAGTATTTCTTCACAAATTGAATGCTTTCTTACCACATGGTCCAGCATTTCTACCACAAGGTATATCTGCCTGCTCCCTAAATGTCTATATGAAGCCTTGTATAATAATGTAGACATGTAATCATTTGTGAGAATTCCAAACTAGAAACCTGGCTAAGCAAATTTTAGTCTTTTGAGACAAGACATGGTTCCCTGTAGCCCAGCTGGCCAGGAAACTCACTCTGTAGACCAGGCGGCCTTGGAACTCCAGAGATCATTCTGCCTCTTACCTCCCAAGTCCTAGGATTAAAGCTTGCACACTACTCTGCTATAAACCAGAAGATGCATAGTTTCTGCCCGTTTCAAACCAGGGACCTCTTGTGTATAAGGCAAGCATGATAACCACATCACTACAGAAAGAAGACTGGGGAATTAATCTTCAACAACACCAAGTTCCATGCAGTTGAAATAAGTAGCACAAGAAGCATTAAACTGGAGAGATAGCTCTTTGGTTTAATAGTACATAGACAATAAAGCAGGAGAACTATAGTTTGGTTTATAGTACCCAGTCAGGTGGCTCACAACTGCCTAGAACTGCAGGTCCAGGGTATTAGGTAACTTTTTTCTTTCCTCCTTGTGCACCATCACTCACAGGATGTGAACACAGAGGGATATATAATATATATATATATTACTATATATATATATATATTATATCATCATTTTTTTTTCAAAAAGAAAGAAAAACCAAGAAGGAAGCAATGGGGATAGAGTTAACATTATATAGAATGAAAAACCACAATGCAAAGTCTCTCCATGCTGGAAGATTTCATTTTGTGGTAAATGACATTGTAACAGAAAGTTTTAGATGCCAGAAGGGTAAAATCAGTTTGCTTTATTGAGGCTTCTTTTTTTTTTTTCTTTTTTGTTTTTTGGTGTTTTTGAGACAGGGTTCTCCTAGCTGGCCTGGAACTGGCTCTGTAGACCAGGCTGCCTGGAACTCACGAGATCACCTGAGGAGGCTGGCCTTAAGAATAGAGAGTGGTCGGCTGGAGGATGCTAGCGTAGAGCACGACCGCTCTTGCAGAGGACCCGGTTCGATCCCCAGCACCACATCGCTGAGAACGTCTGCAAACTCGGTTCCAGGAGAACTCCAGTTCAGGGGAGTCCGAGACCCTTCTGACCTCCGCGGCATTACGATGACACGGTGCGAGATGAAAAAAAACATATAAAAAAAAAAATAATAAAAAAAAAAAAAGAATAGAGAGTGGTTGCAAATTACTACCAGAGCCTGACTGCAGCAATGAGAGATTTAACAGTTGATTGCACAGTTTAGCAGGGTGGCACTGCCTTTAATCCCAACTCTTAGAAGGCAGAGGCAGATGAATCTCTGTGAGTATCAGGCCACATGGTCTATGTGCCAAGTTACAGGTCAGCCAGGACTATGTATTGAGACCCTATCTTAGCAAACAACGTTGCTGCATAAGCTTGAAGATAAAAAAAAAAAAAAAAAAAAATTCTTCTGATGTTTTGTAGCCATAAACTAAATTATGGTTAAAATGTGCAGTATTGTGAAAAGGAGCGAAAAGAGTCTGGGGCTTTTTTATTTTGTTTGTCTATTTGTTTTCTTTGCTTTTTTATTTATTTTTTATTTATTTATGTGTATGAATGTACTGTTTGCGTGTAGGTCTGGCGACCGTGTCTGCAATGCCGCGGAGTAGAAGAGGGTCTCGGATTCCCCTGGAACTGGAGTTCTCCTGGAGATTGGAGTTACAGACGGTTCTCAGCCGCCTGTGGGTGCTGGGGATCGAACCCGGGTCCTCTGCGAGAGCAGTCGGCGTCCTTAACCGCTAGGCCATCTCTCCAGCCCCCATCTTTGCTTTTTTTTTAAGAGATTAAATGTTTCTGGATAGAAGAAAAAGATTGTAAAGGCCAAGGAGTGGGGATGGATTGTGAGATCATAGCAAAAATGGACTAGAATTTTTTCTCTTTTCTTCTTATTTTTCAACATTGTGTAGTAAACCCTTCAGTTGGACTTGGGGACCCTGGGTTGTACAAAAACTGAACTCAGATGTACTAATTAGGTATATGGACACTCTCATGTTTATTGCCTATGTCTTACTTACTGGTAAAAAAAAATATAAAAAATAAAGACTTGAGCAATGGATCTTAACTTAAAAGTACTAGCTCCTCTTGCAGAGGACCTGGATGTGGGTCCCAGAACTCACATGTAGCTAACAACCATCTGTAAGTGCAGTTTCAGATGATTTGACACACTCTGGTCAACTCCCCAGGTAGTGCACAACATGGTTGCCCATTCATGCAAGCAAGAACATTAATATACAGGCCAAAATAAAATGATCCTTGATTCCAGGATGTCTAGGCTACAAAGTGAGATCCTATATGAAAAGAAAATAAATAAAGGAATGGAGGAGAGTGAGAGGGAGGAAGGGAGGAAGAGAGGAGAGAGGGAGGAGGGAGGAGAGGAAGGAAGGAAGGAAGAAGAAGGAAGGAAGGAAGGAAGGAAGGAAGGAAGGAAGGAAGGAAATATTTCAGCATCTCCCATCTTCAGGACTTCTGTGCACTCAAATGTATTCTTGCTCTAGCCTGGGGTCCAGGCCCCTTTGCACTCTGTCATCAGCCCCTTCAGTTTAAGTGTGGCCACCTAAGTGAACTTCTTTCTAGTCCCTTTTCCAAAACTGCATCCCACCTCTAACTTTTTCTTTACCCTTAGCACTGCTTTCATTTTCCTTTTAGGAAATGTCCTATCCTCAGTCTCTCTGTCTCTTTCCTGTCTCTGTATCTATCTATCTATCTATCTATCTATCTATTCTATCTGTCTGTCTGTCTGTCTGTCTGTCTGTCTGTCTGGTCTATCTAGATAGATAGATAAAATTATTCAAATGTATGTGACTTCTTAGACTTAAACATAATATATTATATATTATATATTAACACATATATATCTTTCTCTATCTATCTATTATCTATCTTATTCTATATATCTATATCTATCTATATATCTATACTCATATCACACATTTTATTGTTTCCTCCCACTGGTGCTCTAAAGTTCTGATAAATGTTTAAAATGTGATAACTTCTTAGCAATCATGATAAATCTGGAAAGGCAGAATTTTCCAGTGCTCTGAATACTCTCATGATGGACAATTACAAGGACACTATATTCAATGATTGGATTGCAAAATTCTTGAAACTATCAGGATTTGTTCCTGTGAAGTGATTTAAGCCAGCTTTAGCCTACCACACACTGTCCCTACTGTTAGAAATTCCCCGAGTTTTCCCTGTGAAATGAGTCTTCTGTGTCTTTATTTTTTTATTTTTTTATTGATATATATATATATATATATGTATATATGTACAAGATTATGTTACGAATCGAATCTAGACCCCGTCCCCCTCCCCCACCACCCCCCAGATTCATCTTTTCAGTCAATTCTTTGATGCAGTCGTTTCTGTTGTTTGGTTGTTGTTGTTGTTGTATTTATTCTTTCCACTATGTATCACTCCCAACTACTTGGACAAAATCCCAAGGAGCCCTGCACAAGAAATACTTACAACTAGGTAATTGGCACTAACATCCACAGATGAGGGATACCATTTGTCATTTGTTTTTCTGGGACTGTGTTACTTCATTTAACATAATATCTTCTAGTTCCATCCATTACCTGCAAAGTTCATGATTCATCTTTCTTTACTGCTTCAAGAACTCCACTGTGTCGATGTACCACATTCTTCTATCCACTCATCAGTTGAGGGACATGGGTTGGTTCCATGTTTTTGCTATTGTGAACAGGCTGCAATAAACATAGCTGCGATGTATCTCATCCACTGCTGTTGGGATTAAATTGTGCAGTCACTATGGAAAGCAGTGTGGAACCCTTGGAAGACTCAAAATGAGCTTAACCACCTGACCCAGTCATACTGCTTCTGGGTATATACCCACAAGACTCATCTTCTGTGTCTTTATTAAATCTTTAACTTCTGCATCCGAGATAGTTCCTAGTAAAAGAAGAAACTTCAAAAAATTGTTAAATGAGAGCTAGAGTAATGACTCAGCTGTTAAGAGCACTAGCTGCTCTTGCAGAGGACCAGAGTTTGGTTCTCAACACCCACATGGGATAACAACTGTCAGTCACTCCAGGGTCCAGGGATCTCTAATCTACTGATTTCTCCATTGCTCTCACTTCAATATCATCCAGGGAATACACTTGTACAGATATAATATAGGATAATAATAATAATAATAATAATAATTTAAAATAATTATTAAAAGAAACAGCAACAACAAATGACTTCTTCAAATAAAGGCTTCTTCCAAATTCCAAATTAGATTACGACATGCACAGAATTCTAGAATAAAAAAGCTATTGGGAATGTGTGAGTATTTGGGAGGTGAGAGATGATCCTACCAAAGGCTGTTCATAGGTAATTGACTATTTGTACATCACTACCACCAGCATTGATCAAATGTCTGACAATACAGAGGTTCTATCAATAACATGGGAAGAAATTAAGTTTTGTCATGATTTAATATTTATGTTAATTTTTTGTTTTTTGGGGGGGTCTTTTCTTAACAGGTCTCCTTGTACCCAGCGTGTCCTGGAGCTCACTCTGTAGACCAGACTGGCCTTGAACTCACAAAGATCCACCTGACTCTACCTCCCAAGTGCTAGGATTAAAGGCGTGCACCACCACGCCAGGTATTTATGTAAATTTAATAACCTATTAATTAAAATATCAATTATATATTCATGAAAAATAGGTCCTCTTTAAGGAATGTGAGTAAGAAGACAGATCTTAAAATTCAAATAGACCACTCTGTAAAGTCAGGTGTGTATACTCTAAGTTCATTGAAGTTGAAATTTGCTAGAATTGTTCACAATGAGTTTTGAGTTACATATTCTTCTGAATTTTCTAAGTATTATTTGTCCAGACTTGGAAAGAATTCTGCACATTCAGGTTTGAATAGCATCATCTGAATTCTTTCAGCTTTACATACTAGTCCAGTGTTGGAAACTCTGATTATTTTGTACTAAGTCTGTGTTGCCTGGATTAGGAATTTTCCTTGGTACAAGACTTAGCCTTTTAAAAAATGGGCTGTGTGGGTTTGGGCACAACTGCTTGCAAATTGGTTTTACATGAAGGATGCTTGTACTCAAAAAATTGTTGTTAAAAAATGAAAAAAAAAAACTGAGAGAAAGATGCAGGACAGTTATGGCAGAATGAATTATCTGGGATGGGGTGGGATGGGGTGGGGTGGGTGGGGGGAAGGGAAAGAGAAATATGTCTGAACTGAATTGGAAAATGATATATGAAATACACAAAGCATCAATAAAAAATGAAAATTGAAAAAATAAATAAAAAATATTCATTACAGGGTGAAGTTATAGATTATTCACACTTGTTATTCACTCCACTGTAAATGGAGCAGATGGTTGCTTTGGGCAATAGGCAATCTCTGTTCTTCCAGAGAACGGTAAAGGTTTGTTATTCTTGATTATTTTCTTTACATTAAAATTGCAATTTGGGGCTTAAGAGATGGCTCAGCAGTTAAGAGCCCTTGCTGGCCTTGCAATTCCCATGAACAGCCATCTGTAGCTCCAGTTCCTATAAATCCATTGGCCCCCTTCTGACCTCCATGGGTTCTGTACAAACATGGTGCACTCATAAACACTCATAAACATAAAATAAAAATAAATACATTAAAATTATATTTTAGTTATTGGGCTTTTGTGTATTTCATACATAGCACTTTAATCATCTTTATATACCCTTCCCCATCAGCACCTTCCCATAGCCCTCCAGTGGATTTCATGCATTCTATCATTTACCTATCAAATGAAGTTAGTGTCCTCTGCCTTCCCTCAGTTCCAGTTCATCCATGCTGTCCAATCTCCCTATCTAGAGTCACTCCCTTAAAGAAGATTAGCTGTTCCTCATCCAGTAGGAATCAACTGTCCAATAGTTCTTCGGCTAAGTTTGGGGCCTGTTACCCATTTCCACGGCTCTATTCTGGTTTTGTATCTGCTGGAGTTTGCATTACTCTTATGGATGAGGTTACTGCTGATGTAATTTTATATGAGCAAGCTCCCAGGAGCCTGTAAGTGATATATATATATATATATATATATAATATTATATAAATATATTTCATGTAATATATAGTCTACTAATATATATAATATTAATATATATTTAAGACATAAATTGTCTTAAATATTTTGTGCTTTTGAGTGTCCTACAATCTGCAATTTTCCTTTTCTGAGCTGTGAAACTGACCACATTCCAGTTTTGGAGTGAGCCCCCCCATCCCCCCACCCCCCAATTCCTGGGCTCCAGCACTGTGGTATGTGACATCTTCCTATCACAGAGGTGGCTGACTGAATAAGAGAAGGTTACCTGAAGTGCAGTTTTCTATCAGCCTAGTCAGATTATCAAGTGGACTGACCCAAAACCTCTGACACCAAAGCTTCATGAACTAACCAGCTATTCATTTATTCTTATTGTTTTAATATAAAGTATATATAGAATAGACAGAAAGAGAAACAAAAAAAAATTAGGAATCAAAGGCCATAATTCGATGAACTCAATGAAATTGGAAGATGTGACTGGGCGGCACTGAGTGGTGCCAGTCTCCAGGATGCGATGCTTATACACCAGTGCAGCCCGTCTTTGTGTAGCAAGCTTTATATGAAATTGAGTTTCTTCCTTCAATTTTTCTCTACTTTTAAAAATCATATACGGGTTGGAGAGATGGCCTAGCGGTTAAGAGCGCTGACTTCTCTTGCAGAGGACCCAGGTTCGATTCCCAGCACCCACATGGTGGCTGAGAACCGTCTTTAAGTCCAGTTCCAGAAGAATCTGACGCCCTCTTCTGATCTCCGCAGCACTGCATGACACGGGTACACAAACCTACATGCAGACAGTACATTCACACATATATGAAATAAATAAAATTTCGAAAAAATCATATGCAATAAAATGTTACCTTCATGATCAAAACAATGCATTCAAATAACACAAATATATCTGAATTAGAAAAAAATATCCCCATCTTAATTTAACTAGATTTTGCTTTGTTCAGCATCCTGACTCCACAGAATTGGCTGCATCTGTTGCGTTATGAATGAAATGCTGATTGGACATCAAAAAACAGTTTCCAAATCCTCTGGGTAGGCAATTCTGGGACATCCTTGTTTCTGAGTGAAAGCCAGGTGTGGTTTCTACTGAGTCTCAGTGTTGTGGGGAAGGAGACAGTTTGGGGAAGAGCTTCAGCATGGTAGTTGTCACATTTGGTTTCCAAACAGCTCTTACATGATCTTGGCTTTCTACAGAAAGTAATCTTGTGCTTATTAGTGCTTTCTTAATAGGATTTTCATCATTGATATCTTTGACATTCAGTCTACAACTAATAAATTATACATATATGCAATATACATCTACATATACATTTATATACAGGTGCACGTATATCTACACATGCAGTTACATATGCATGCATATATGCATACATTGATTTACATATACATACATGTATACTCAAATAAAGGTGCTCATACCTACACATACACATATATACATATTCATTTAAAAGTACATATACACAAATATATAGACACAAGCATTAAAATACACACATTTTCAAGTACATATATGAATATTCATATCTACACTTAAATACACATACATATATAAATGCACAGTTAAGTGTACATACACATATGCACATACATATGTATATATATGTTATGCCATTAAGTTATGTCAATAACACATATGTATACATATGTATTTATACAAATGTATAAACATGCATGTATATGTACACATATATACATATATATATATATATCCACAAAGGCACACGAACTAATATACAAATACATACATGCATACATTTGCATACACATGCATTTATATTTACGCACATGCATAAATGTGTATGCTTCTGATTCAGAGATCTACAGTGTTTCAAGCACATTTAAAACTATGAGGAAGAGCTCTGACCTTTATATACAAATCTGGTTTGTGGAAGATTCATGAAGAGTTGTCTGAAAGGTTTAAACCATGGAGTTTATATTTCAAATCATACCTATGTATGGTTTGATTTTTGGATCTTACTCCAACATTAAACTGATTTTATATATGATATAGCTAAACCCTTCCACTGTCAGATGAGTAACTACTTTCTAAGATAAGGGAAATGTTTTGCCAAAATGTGTCATCTTCCCCTCTCTGGCCAGTTGTGCATGCTATGTTCTAGAAGAGACACATGCATTCCTGTTTTACTCTAGCATTTATATTTCCTGGCATATAGCAGAGGACTGATTAATGCCATTTAACAGGATACTGAATACATTTTGTAGCATATATCAGAGAAGAAATTGTCTTAAAATTAGCTTTTATTTCCACATCCATAGCATATATCTTATGGCAGTTTTGATGCTGACATATATTTAACATCAATAGGCACTCATTAATATATATGAGGCTGTTTCTGGCATTGTGCTAGGATCTGTCTAAAGAGAATCATTTAAAATTAGCTTTCTCTAAATATGTAATGTCCCTCAGAAAGCCCAAACAAATGTCAGAGAAACATGAAAATACTGAGCTCTTCAAGATTTGAGTAAGGAATATGTCAATGATCAGAGTACAGGCCAAATGTCCTAATCCAGGTTTCACAACCTAACTCTCTGTAGAAGAGGCTTGGAAGAAAAGAGGTGGAATTGGTTCAGAAAACCTAGTTCCACAGTAGGAAGCCACATCAGTTACTATGCAGACAAATCTCAGCATTCCTGGTGCCCTTTTCTGCTCTTCATGCTCAGGCAGGGAGCTTTCATTGCTCCTCCCTTATTTCCCTGCTTTACAGGTAAGAGAGGGGTTTCATTCTGTTTTGATTTCTATTCTTGCCCTCCTAACTGGCCTGCTATAGACTTCTTCCTCCTCCCCTCTCCTCCTCCTCCTCCTCCTCCTCCTCTTCTCCTTCTTCTTCTTCTTCTTCTTCTTCTTCTTCTTCTTCTTCTTCTTCTTCTTCTTCTTCTTCTTCTTCTTCTTACCTCCTCCTACTCTTCCTTCTCCTCCTCCATTTCTCCCTTCCCTCCTTCTCCTATAAGTTCTCTTTTCTTCTTCCTCCTATTCTCCTTTTCCTCTTCTTCATCCTCTTCCTCTCAGACATTCACATCTTTGTCTTCCTACCCCTAGCCTCCTGCTCTTCCTTTCTTTCCTTCTCTTCCTCCCCTTTCTCCTGCTCTTCCTTCTCCCTTTCCTTCTCCTTGCTCCCTTCCACATCTCTCTTACTCCCTTTTAGCACCTATTCATCTGGCTGTGCTTTGGTTTATCTCATTGATATCCTAACTTGATTTTTTCCCTTTTTTTGTGTGATTTTATTGATGTTTTGTGTATTTCAGACATCATTTTTTCAATTCAGTTTAGGCAGATTCCCTTTTCCCTTCTCCCCTCCCCACCCCAGATCATGCCATAACTGTCCAGCATCTTTCTCTCAAACTTGATTTTTTTTTTGTCTTTTCAAGACAGGGTCTCCCTGTAGCCCCAGCTGTCCTAGAACTTACTCTGTAGACCAGGATGGCCTTGAACTCACAAAGATCCACCTGCCTCTGCCTCCCAAGTGCTAGGATTAAAGGCGTGCTCCACCACTCCCGGCTCTCAAACTTGATTTTAATGACCGCCTACAAAATCAGTTTAGTTCTGGCACTCCTGGAGAGTTCATGGCTTCACTGCAGAGCAGATAATCACACTAACAGTTGCTTCTGTATCTGTCTTAGCACCCGTGCCTGTTTCTATCAGTCCTCTTTCACTCACCATTTCTAAAAGGTTAATTTCTAGTCTGAACATGGGGAAAGGAAAATGGAAGCATCAAGGTTTGCATTAATTAAAAGGTTCATTAAGGGCTGAATGCCAGTACCTGAATAGATGAAATCTTGCCAAGTGCACAGGTCCAGAAACTTAATTGCACCGTTCCTTAGCAAGAGTTCAATAGACTGCAGCTCTCAAATATATGACCTTCCTTTAATTTTCTGCTAATGCATAGAATTAGAATTTTCGTTGTCTCTGTCCTTGCCATTCACCTAACGTGTATGCAGTCCTGCCTTAAGTGCAGTTTACAAATGTGTATGTGAAAGGAGGGCTTTGGACATCATGTCAGCAGAAACAAATCATGATAAAAATGAGTCCTTCTGTATGCCGCATCTTAGGTAAATATATGTGCGTTCATTTTTATTTTCTTTATGTGGTTGGAATATTTGATAATAAATATGAGATTTAAATATTTGATATTTATATCTATGTACTATGTTATATTTATATATTAATTTATATATAAATTATATTTTCTAGAACTGCACATTATCTTTGCATGCTCATAAATAATTGTTTTGTAAATCAGAAACGAAAATGGTAGCTTTGATTAGATTTAGAGGAGAATTCATTTATATTTATCTTCTGAAAATGTCTAGCTAATTATACTGTAGGTTATGCTTACAAAAAAGAATGTATATATTTTTCTGTTCTCAACTGGAAGTCATTACAGAATATATTGCCAAGAAAATGAGTCTCTAGTGGCTGTCAAGGAGACGTTTTCCTAAGCCAAGTCAAAGATGTAGATAACAGGGTAGGTTCAAGATCAGTAAAATCCAGGTACTGGAAGAATGGCTCAGCAGGTAAAAGCAGTGGCTGCTCTTGGAGAGGACTGAGGTTAAGTTCCCAGCACCCACAAGGAGGCTAACAACCATCTGTAACTCCTGTTGCTTAGGGATCCAATGCCTTCTTCTGGCCTCTGAGGACATTGTACAACATGGGGGCACTTACATGCATGCAGGCATTATATATACATATATAATTTTTAAAAAATCAATAGAATCTAGGTTGCTTCTTTGACTCTACAGTGCAGCATGGATTGTGTCTTGGGGTGTCAGAGCAGAGTTAGTCAGAGTACTCATCCTTCCATTCTGATCATTAGTTGTGAGAGTAATAATCTTCTAAGCTGAAAGTAACTCGGCTATGAGCCAATGAATCCCCCCTAGTAAGTACCTAGAACAACTTGATGAGCAACACTGAGGCCATGGCTGGGTCTTGCAAAGAAGATGTGTGAAAACTTGGTAAAAACACGCTGAAAATGGTCCAGGTCATCCTGCTTGGCCCAAGAGCCTTGGTCTTAGCTTCTTCCAAATCTGAACTTCTCTGAGTTCATGGTGCTCAAATTCTCTGTGTGTTGCTGCTCTCTGTGTTAATTTTTTCATTAAATCACCCATATTTGACATGACAAAAACGCCAGTAAGTTCTATCCTATGACTTAAATTTTGTGTCCTCTGATTTCTTTCTCTGGTTATTGTGCTGGCCAGAATATCCAGAATAATGGAGTAATGGGCTTCTTGACTCAAGCAAGCACTGATATTTTTGTTTTGTTTTCTGTTAACACGTGCAATGTTGACCTTGAAAGTCAGATAGCTCTGCTTTATAGATTTCATGTTAACAACTGAAGACAGATCACCAGTCTAGAACAATTTGAAGATACAACTGACAAGATTCCATGATGAATAGGAAAAGATACGCAAGAGAAACAGAGGATTCAAGGATGATTCCACATTTTTCATTTCTTTCTAGAACTTTTTTTTCTGGCTGAGAACCCAGGTCCTCTGTATAAGGATCAAATACTCAACCACCGAGCCATCTCTCCATTCCCAAAATATGTTTCTAAACATAAAGAGGAAGCCATGTAGAAGATACAAACTCCGATTCACCAGTATGCACACATTGTTAAAATATTTCCATTTTCTGGGAAAGCTTTTGCTCAGAGATCTAAGTAAAAATAATCTAAGAGGCAATAATTGTCCTTCTTAATAATTCTGGGGGACATGTCACAGTCTGAAGAACAGAATGTTCATCCCAGTAGCATAGAGGTCAATGTACTTGAGATTTTCATGGAGCACTAACTAGAAGAAGCTTGATTAAAGTCAAAACAAGAAAGAGAATGTGAGCAAGCAAGAATGAGAGAGGAGGAAGGATAGAAGCTGTTCTTGTGAGAGCTTTCAAGAGCAGTAGGAAGGAATGGTGGCTATTATAGCACACGCTGTAGATCAACTGAAACTTGAAAACTGTATTGTTGGAGAATCTGATCCATCTATACAAGTAACTATGATCTATCCATCCTGCATTTTTTGAAACCTGCAGTTCCTTTTGGTATCTTCCCCAGTATATTCTTCTCCCAAATTCAAGTCCTCTTCTTTTTTTATATGAATAATTCATGAAGTCCAATTAACCCTGACTATCTGTGTGTCATATAGGGCTGGTTTCTGGAGCATAGGCAAGCTGCCAGTGGCCATACCTGCAATAAAGAATAATTCCTGCCCAATGTCAATAACTCCTCACTTAAGGACAGAGCTTCATGAGCTCCTGCCCAACAATGCAAGATTTTGGTTGGCTTGATCTTGTGTAGGTTTTGTGAAGATAGCTACATCTGCTCTAAGTCACTGAACACAGTGTTCATGTCATGTCCAGTATGTAGCATTTCCCAGTATTCCTCTCCCTCCTCCAGCTTATATATTACTTCAACTTCCTTTTTCACAGTGTTCCTTGAAGCTGCAGGAAGGAGTTGACAGAGATATCTCATTTACAAATAAGCACTCACAGTCACTTATTCTCATCACTTTGAATAGCCCTGAGTCTCTGCATTGACTGTTGTACACCTCAGAAAGAAGCTCAACTGAATAATTTAATAAAGTGCATTGTGGCGTGTGATGTATTCATAGGAATGCTGTCTTAAACAAGATGATAGGTATGCAAGAAAGAAAGCCAGCAATTGCTAGAGATTCATCCTTGATGATGTTTAAAGAATTAGATTTAGGTCACAAAATGCACACAAAATGCAATATTTTCGTAGAGGTTAACATAATGATTCATGATAAAGTAACCAGCAAAGCAGCAAACACCAACAGAGAGCTGGATGCATTGGGACTGTGCGAAGGGAAGCAATAGATGGATTGCTGCTATTTTTTTGTGAGGCTGTTCCATCAGGTTGAAGTAAAAGTGGGACCTGGCATTGGGTCCTGCAGGGGCCAGAGAAATGTGTTAACTGAGAAAACATACTACATTTGTGTAATTTATAAACACCTAGTATTTCAATGAGGACTGTTCTGTCACCTTTCAGAAAACAGCTGCTGTATGTACAAACATAAATGAGACTGTGAATGTCACTAGTGTCCCCCAAACGCAGTTGAGACTAAATTCTAAGAAAATATAGTAAAAGGCCATAGTAGACAACTGTTGAATGAAAGGAGATCAGATAAGGGCCACATCCAAAGGCAACAAATGAGATATTTAATTTCATATGGATGTAAAAGTTTTATTTATAGATTCCTCTGTTAAATATATCAGTGTTAGTACTAGCCTTAAGTGATGGAAACTACCAACATCTTTATGACTCCATAGTTGTCCAACTTGGTGCAGTCTCCAAAATGTTGAAATAACCTTCTACAATATTATTTTTTAAATAGAATATCTATTTCATTTGTTATAATTTAAATGATTCAAATTTGCTTCAAAAACACATATGCTGCTTGAATTTTGTACAAAAGAAGGAACTAAAGTAAAATTTAAAAATAAAATATATATCATATCATTAAAATGTTCCCTGGTGGTATTTAAAATAAGAAATAGGGCACTACTTGTTTGAATAGTACATTAATAACGTGGAAATTGGTTGAACCTTCTCTTGGGGTTCTGACACTTTTTCCCTCCAGTGGTCTATATTCAAAGATGACATAGATGATTGATAACTGGAGAATGAATAATGTGTTCTTAAAATATATTTTCAATTGGATGCTGGGGGAGGAAGATTCAGAAATATTTGACTCTTGGTGAGAATGTGTTCCTTGTTCTCCATTTCATATGAATGAACAGCATATACCAGGGAACAAGATACACTCAGCAAAAGACTAAAATATATTCTTAGCAAAGGCCAGTTTGGGATTGTTTGGTACAATAGTGAAGTAGCAGTTTGTTAGGGGTTTATATTAAAGTCTTTGATGTGGGGTCAGGATCCATTTTATCCAGGCTTCTGAGATTCTGCATCTCTCATTATTACTCTCAAATAGACTTCTTACGCTGGAGGCCAATGAATAACAGGAAACTTTGGATTCAGAGAAAGAACTGTTTTCACCACTGATAACTGAAGACTCAGACTTGACAACCATGCTCCAGGAAATAGCTTCCCACCCAAGCTCATGCAAACAACCCTAATTAAACTCAGTGTGACACACACACACACACACACACACACACACACACACACACACACACGCACCTGCACACAAAATGACCTCAACGTGGGGAACGGATGTTTTAGAGAGGGAAAGGAATGTGAGAGGGTAATGAGAGTGGAAATAGCAAGAATTCATTACATCCGGATTTGCAATTATCAGAGAATAAAAGTATAGACAAAAATTAGCTGAAATAATATTTATAAATAAATTAAAAGTGACTTGATTTACAGAAATAGTAAAACTTGATAGCTAGACTGCTGATTGCCCCTCAATTGGTTTATTGAAAACAGCAGAATTTTCTACTCTTGGATAAAATATTACAGCTATGTCTTTCATCAGCTACAGAGAGTAGAATGCAGAGATTCAGAAGCAAAGAGTATCAGTGCTTGATATTTGTTACAGGATAGAAAATGAATCCATAGCCCACAAGGTAAGTAGGCCCATTAAGACTCTCCTGGTGTCATGCAGCAATGATGTTTCATAATCATGACTTCTGAGCAGTCATAGCAGCAGGAAGGTCAGGGAAGAACAGAGAAGATGACATTGAGTCTATGTGAGCCTGGAAATGATGAGGGTTTATCAGATGCCTAAGAAAATATCAGATGACTTTTTGGAACGTGGGACTTTTTCCCACTTCACAACAGAAAATACCTTTACAAAGATTTCTGAACAACCACCTGAAAGAGTGCTCAAAGCATGTCTAGACATGTTCCACATTGGTTGTCAATACTATAAAAACAAAAGCATTACTATATTTAAGTTTCCCGTGGCAGTTATTGTAATTTTTCATTTTTATTTGTTGTTTGAGAATGTCATACATGCACATAATGTGTTTTGATCCCATCCACTCACTCTCCCCCCCAACATCCTCCCAGTACTTCTCCCTCCCAATTCATGCACTCTATATTTTTAATATTTTTTATTGTTAATGTGTATGAATGTTTGCCTGAATTTATGTATGTGTGCCACATACATGCAGCTCTCACAGAGACCAGAAGAGGGCCTCAGGTATGCTAAAACTGAAGTTGCATGCAGTTTGAGTACTGTGTGGCTGGGAAACAAACCTTATTTTCTTTTTTTTAATATTTTATTTATTATTTTTTTCATTTTTAACAATAAGTAATAATTTATGAGTACAAGCATCCTTCATGTAAAACCAATTTGCAAGCAGTTGTGCCCAAACCCACACAGCCCAAGGGTCCCACCATCCAGCTGGGGGGCTTGTATTTTCAATCAAGTTGATCAAATAAGTGTCCAGTCTATATTGCTGTTGTTTCTCCATTCACCCAAATCACAGCCCTTACATTCTACCACACCCCCTCTTCTGCAGATTGTTCCCTAGGCTTAGAAAAGTGCACAGGTGGACAAGAAGCAAAAGTCTACTTTCTCTGGAGTTGTTGTCTTGGTCTCTTGTGAATTCTGGCTGTTTCCTTTCACAAGCTGATAGTTTGTCCAGTAATAACCTTTCAGTCCTACTAATGAAGCACAGGCATTTAGATATATAGGTATTTAAACAGTACTGATTGTTAAGGTAGGTTACTTTGGTATAGACACAGATATTTGGATGGTATGTTAATGTATGAGTTACATTTTTTTCCTGTAAAATATGACAGGGTCTTACTGTGGCTTAAAACATCTCTAAACCGCTAGAGGATGTAAGCTTGTGGCATCAGCCATGGGTTATACCTCCAAGGAGAGAGCTAATACCCAATTAGATTTGGGATATACAGGCATATGGCTGCCACTGCTGCACAGTATTTCCAGGCAGGTGAGGTGTAGCTGGTGCTGACGGAGGAGTCTTGTTGACTCAAGGAGACCTATATTTGCTTTATTGGTTTAGTGCCCTTTGGTAACACTCTCTGGTATTCCAGAGACCAACTGTACACTTGCAAGTGCAGACTCAGTGCATCTTTCCCATGCTTACATCTGGTCTTCGACAGCAGGGCCTTATAGCCTCTCTTCTTGCAGGTATCCCAGTTTACAGGCAAGAAGCCTTTACCTTTTTTTTTGGGGGGGGGGCTTGGATCCCCTGGCCAACATCTCCTTGGTAGAATAATCCATTGCTGATATCAGAGCTCTCCTATATTAATATATTTTGCTTAAGTGCACAGCTTAAGGAGACTTTAGTATTATATTTGGTTCTGAATAGAGAATAATCCTTTTCACAGTTCCTATGTCTATTAGTCAATTAAAGAAGGCGGTTTTACAGGTTTTATAAGAGATTACCTCTATGACAGTTGGCTCCAATTTACAGTTAGAGAACAACCTCATTATCATCATATTCCTCCTTGTTCTATGAAGGAGAGGTAAGAAAATCTCTCCTAATAAAACTTTGTGGCACCTAGAAGGTAAGTTTCATTAGGACTCATTATAAAGAGTTGTTGCAAGTAGGATCCACAGAGGCAGTCTGATGCTTTTCTTCCTTTCAATGTTCAGACTGGCCAACCTTTCTGCTGGCACTTCCTGGTACATCCTACACAATGCAAAGCTGTGTCTTTTCTTTTTCAGCCATTAAGTTGGTGACGTTTTGAGCTGTGTGAACATACAAATCTTTTCCCATAGTTAGTTTTAAGATTTGAATTGCAAAGATTTTGACAAAAAGGTTTCATTTCTATCTGTATCCCCCCCCCCATTTTTTCCTTTTTTTGGGTTTTTGTTTCTTGACCCATGAGTCTCCAGAAGGCAGTTGTATTATACATACCTATAGTGTGGAATGAAGGCACAGCTTTCATCAAATTCACCCATGCTGTTTTGGGTGACTGTATGTGATTAACTTGGGAAGCAAACTTAATTTTTTCGTAAATCATCTTATAGGTGAAAGAGAATGCTACGAGGTGATGCCGTACAACAGAAAAATTATAGAGAACATTTGTATGTGCCAATCCCAAAGTTATTGTTATACAGATTTTAAGTAAAACAAACGTGGACGACAACAATTTATATTTCCAATTAACTAAGGTACATTACCACTTTTATCAGAATCTTTAAACCAATGTTGTTTAATATACACATATTTACTTTTACTAAGTCCTAAAACACCTTGTAACCTGTAGGCAGAGTCTGAGCAAAATTGGATACTTGTTGAATTCATGTCTATTAACGTGTCCCTCTCTCGCCTCTCCCACCCCTCCTGATTCACCATTTTAGTCAGTTTTCTGATGCAGTCTTTCTGTTGTTGTGATTTAATTTGCATCCCTCTCCACAAGAAATATTTACAACTGGGTTATTGGCACTAGCATCTGCAGATGAGGGATACCTTTTGTCATTTGTTTTTCTGGTACTATGTTACTTAACTTAATATAATATCTTCTAGCTCCATCCATTTCCCTGCAAAGTTCATGATGTTGTCTTTCTTTACTGCTGCATAGAACTCCATTGTGTACATGTACCACATTTTTCTCTATCCACTCGTCAGTTGAAGGGCATTTGGGTTGGTTCCAGCTTTTTGCTATTGTGAACAGAGCTGCAATAAATATAGCTCTGCATGTATTTCTGCAGTAAGATGAGTCTTGTGGGTATATACCCAGGAGTGGTATGACTGGGTCAAATGGCAAGCTCATTTTGAGACTTCCAAGGGTTCTCCACACTGCTTTCCATAGTGGCTGTGCAAGTTTACATTCCTGGGGCTGGAGAGATGGCCTAGCGGTTAAGAGTGCCGACTGCTCTTGCAGAGGACCCGGGTTCGATCCCCAGTATCCACATGGCGGCCGAGAACCGTCTGAAACTCCAATTCCAGGAGAACTCCAGTTCCAGGGGAATCTGACGCCTGCTTCTGACCTCCGTGGCATTGCATGACACGGGTGCACAGACTTGCATGCAGACAGTACATTCATACATATACATAAATAAATAAAATTAATAAAAAATAAATAAAAAGAGAAAAAAAAAGTTTACATTCCCATCAGCAATGGATGAGTGTTCCCCTTTCCACACAACCTCTCCAGCACTTGATATCTTTTGTTTTCTTGATCCTGGCCAGTCTTATCTGAATGAGATGATATCTTAGAGTGGTCTTAATTTGCATTTCCCCAATTATTAGTGACATTGAACAGTTTTTAAGATAGAAACCTTATTTTCTAGAAGAGCAGCCAGTGCTCTTAAGTGCGGAATCATCTCTCTAGACCACATGCACTTTGTTTTAACTCACTGAGTCCAATCGATGCTGCCAATATGTGCATGAGTTTAAACACTTAGTAATATCTTATGTCTGTGGTGCTTAAATATCAATCTGAAGGCCTTGTATGTGCTAGACAAGTGCCCTATCACTGAGCTACATCTCTTCTACAATGTTCTGGATCACAAATGGGTGAAATATCAAGATAAGTTGTAAGTACATAGAAAGAAAAACATTAAATAAAAGAACATAATATATAGAATAAAAATTTTTATTTGGTTCTTAAAAGTTTGTTACTTTGTATTGTTTTGCTGTGCCTTCTTGTTTCTGGAGATTTTGTTTTTTGATATGGTCTCCCTAGATTGCCCAAACTTTTGGCATTCCACTGTTTCAACATTCTCTGTGCTGAGGGTAGAGACCAGGTGTATCACTTGTTACTTCCTTGTAAACTTAATTTTGATGAGAATGAATATAAATTAAAATCAACTCAATCAAATACATACATGCATTTGAAATATATCTATAAATTTAGGAAATTAAAATGTCAAATATCCAGATTTAGGTAGACTATCTAGAAGATTATTAAGTTTTTGGTTCTAATTTGTTGGCACTAGTCATTAAAATAAAAGCTGTATTTATTACTGAAGCCAATTTAAGTAACTTAAGGGTATGCAGAACATCGTTTAATCAATTGTCTATAGATATTATGTTGAGTCTGCATCAATGGACTGTTTGCATGGGAACTCTAATTAGACAAATTCTCTTGAAAACTTGAGTACGGAAGAGAGCAGCTTAACATTGAATGGAAGAGGAGGAAGGATAGTTTGGGAAAGTATAGTGCATTGTGGAGAAGCAATGCAATGACCAGGTTGAAAGGAAAGCAGAAAGTCTAGATGGAAGAGGGGCGCTCGGGCTCACCAATGGGAGGAGACGCTGACCTCAGAAAGAGGAATTTCATTATCTGACTGCTCTGAGACAGGAGAGCAAGTAGTGGGCTTGTCAATTTGAAGGTGAGGACAAAGATAGGTCAAGAGGTGAAGACACACCTTGGAGAATTCCAGAAAGTGTTCTAGGTATTGTTCCTGATTTTGAATTTAAATCCAAATCCATAAGATTCTGAATAGTCAACAAAGTATCTTTAAGAAGAATAACACTTTCTTTCTCTACATAGCCCTTTGCTGAGACTAATCATTCCTTCAAAATTATTGTTCATGTCTTGTAATATATTGCTTCCAATGACAAGGATTCCCTTACTTTCATCCATTCCCTTACATCCATGCCAGTGTCATTCTTACTCAAGCATTACAAACAGTTGAATCATGGTGAAAGAAAAGGATCTTTTAGAAATCCAGGAAAACCAACCTTCTAAACTTATTTCACAGCATATCTCCTATAGCTTAGTTTATAATAAGGATCAGTTTATATATATATATATNAATGGCTTGTAAAGTTCACATACAGATTTGACTTATCTGCACTTCAGAATGACATATATATATATATATATATGTATATATTGCTGTGCAGATAGCCATAAAGGCCAGAAGAGACATCCTTGGAGCTGGAGTTGCAGGTAATTGGGAATTGTGAGAAATGAACCAGGGTCCTGAACAATACCAGCAAGTGTTCTTAACCACTGATGCAGCTTTCCCTCCCCACTTCTAAAATATTTAATATTTAATATATACTTAGAATATGTACTTAGGTGGTTAAGAAAACCAACTGCTCTTGCAGAGGACCTGGGTTCAATTCCTAGCACCCACATGGCAGCTAATAACCATATTTAACTCCAGTTCCAGGGGAATCAGATGCCCTCTTCTGACCTCCTTCGCATTGCACAACACTGGTGCACCAACCTGCATGAAGACAATACACTCATACACATAAAAAAAATTAATTGAAAAAAATAATATATAGTTGGGGTAATTTATCCAGTTTATTAGGATAAGTTGGAAGGAATAGGAGAGAAATAACAAAAGTAAGAAACAAATGCATGAAACAAATAACTGACTAACTGTGGATATTATAACAAAAGTGGCTATAATTATAATAGAATTATAATACATAAGAATATTTTTTACTATATTCATTTGTTTTACTTGAACTTTCCACACTACATTCAAAATTATTAATTTTTTAATTTTCAAAATTTATATTTTATATGTATGAGAGTTTTTCTGCATGTGTATAATTCCAATGCTCACCGAGGGCAGAAGAGGAAGTCAGATCCTGTATAACTGGAGTCAAGAATGGGTGTTAGCTGCTATATGAGTTCTGGGAACTTAACCTGGGTCCTCTGCAAGAGCAACCAGCCCTCTGAACCTGGGATCTACCTCCCCAGACTCTATAATGAACACTTCATGCATTCATTTGTGTTTTGGGAGGGTATTACTGCTAATGTGTGTGTGTGTGTGTGTGTGTGTGTGTGTGTGTGTGTGTGTCTGTGTCTGTGTGTGTGTTTGTGTGTGTCTGTGTTTGTGTGTATTTTACCTTGAGAAATGAATTAAGGTTTTCAAGGACATGTGAAAATTAATAAGATTAACAATAAGTAGAAATTCTTTTGGGGGGATCTAAGCACATTTTATTGCATCTAAGGACCTAATATCAAACCACATTTCAATTTCACCGAAGTTCACCCTGGGGAATCAATGAGTTTATCAGGTTCATGTATAGCACATAGGTGAAGGGCTATGGACAGTAACATGGGGGACCCCAAAACAACTTCCCCCAACCAATGTATTCTAGCCTTCCCCTAAACCAGATATAATTGAGGCAGAATTGTTCACAACAGGCTGGGAAGAATTGATAAATAATCAGGTGAAGGTCACTTAACCCTTCCCACCCTCTCTTTCTATGCAGAAAAGTTAACAGTCAACAAGTCCAGCTGCGGTGATGTTTTGAACACAAACACAGCTGGTTTTATAGCTTGGAGGATAATACTGTACACCAAATAACAAGGCAAAATTATATAAATTTTAGAATATGATGAGTGTTAAAAATAAATAGCACAATGTCCAAAGATGTGTTTCCTTCATATCCATGTCATCTCAAAATCACAGCTCTGACCTCAAAGGAAATAATTTATTTCAGAGACAAAAATAAAGGACCATGAACTGGGAACAAGAATTCACATTACCACAAATTCTGGGCTCCGTCTTGATTACAGTTTCTTGAAGTTTTTATAGTAACATTACAAAGTAAATCATAAATCAAGATGCTTTGGAAACAGGAGGTAGGTAGATTACAAAGTAGCAGGGGAATGTCTACCACAGGCTTGAGATACAATGTGATGATATTCGTTTTAGGTATATTTTTATTGAGGTTTTGTGCATTTCATACAATAGATCTTTACCAAATTTCTATCGTGTCTCCCCTCTGCACTCCCACCTCCCTCCCCACTGGATGTTATATACTCTATCATTTATGCTAAGGCCTATCCCATCAAGCATTTGTAACCAGTTGCCTCTTTTTGCAAGCTCATCCACTGGAGCCTCTTTAGCAGTATCTAGAGTCACTCCATTAAAGATCTCTCCCTCACCCCCCACAATAATCAAAAGTTCCCTGGCTAAAGGTGGGGCCTGCTGCCCATTTCCCTAGTTCTATGCTGTTTGTTTTTCTGACTGAGTCATCCTGGGTCTCGCGTATGACAACACTGTTACAAAGCAAAGCTTTCAGGTCTCCGGGAACTTGCTCATGTGTTGGCATTCTTAGTGTTAAAGTTGGCAGAAGCTAGAAGTCTGCTTGTATAATCCAAGAAAGTTTATATAATAAATCCAAAGGACGTTAGGCCACACTCAGAGAGATAGACAGTGAATGGCTATTTAGGGACTAAAGTAACCCCCCAAAATTTGTATCCCAACCTTTAACATCCCAGCCCTCCACAGTCACTCTCAATCAGCTTTGTAGAATACTTAATAGAATGTAGCTTTTTTCTGGTGTCTCAGCTCCTATTTCACATCTAACAGAACTCAGAAATTGAGACATTAATGTTAAGTGCTTGGAAGTAGCCAAATGACTCTTCTTAGATATGATACACATAGGGTTCTCAGGGCTTTGAAAATCAATGCATACTTTATAGTTCCAATCTCCATTAACTAAGGGGCTGGATTCTCTGCCCACATCCAGTGCCTAGTCTTGCCTGGAATCTTCTCTTGTTCCACTTTGTCAGTAATATATATGGAAAGAAAACCTTGCTCCCAGAAGGCAGGCAATTAAGGAGAAAGGATTCATGGCATAAGGTGGAAAATCAGGCAGGGTTTACTGACAGTCATAAAGAATTCGGGGTTACAGGAATATCACATTTTTCTGTTTAGTACATGGACTTCCCCGTGGAGTTCTTGTTTTCAATATATGGAAAACAAGATATATATGCATAGGAAAAGAATTCAAAGGCAAAAGCATATTATAACAAAGAGTAAAAGAGAGCAATTTGTTGTGGAAGCCTCAAGACAAAAATAACAAAACAATGAGGCTGGATAGATGGAGCCTTACAAACACATAAAAATAAAATAAAAATAGACAAAAAAGAAGGATCATAATGGAGGGATATGTCTTCAAAATTTTCGAAAGTAGCTCTCAGAGAAAATGAATTAATAACTATGAGCTGTAGTTAGACAAAGGCAGATTTGGGATTGATCTAAGATTTTCCAGGAAGCATGTGTGAATCTTAGGGTTAGTTATTGTTGCAAAAAGTGATATTTGCTCTACTCAACTTTGGCTTCCATATTGCAATAATATTGGACTACCCAGTTTCTTTGTTATATGTTCAATCCTCAGAATTTCCTTAGCTCTTGGTCAGTTGTTGGTGGACATGAAACTAATTTTTGAATTTTGAATAAATAAATATCAGACAAGAACAGTCTTTCATCAGTGAGTGAATGATAATGAAAATAGGTTATGATTATTTATATTGAAACCATAGAGGTCACATAACAACTCTCAATGTGTACAGCTATCCTAAAATCTTTATAAAATTTATTTATTTGCATATGGTATATGCATGTGTATATGTTCATGCCTATGTGCATGCACAAGGGGCAGAGTTCCAATTCAAGTGTCTTCCCTATTATTCTCTGCCTTCCTTTTCCCCCAAGATAGGTACACTAGCTTAAGCTGGCTCTTCTTTTTTCTGTTTCTAGTGCTAGGACTAGAGTCATGCCCAACCATCCCCGGATATCCAGTAGATAGTTCTATGTCTGATGTCTGTGGCTTTGCTTCCAAAGGACTTAGATAACTCAGCCCCTCCAGCTTTGCTGCCTGCAACATACATCTCTCCTTTGGGCTGGTACCACTCCCTATACACAGTAGCTGGCAACTATCTCACAGTTCTGACATCTCCAGTGTCTTCTTGGAGTCTCTGCTGGCAACAAAGGTCACCTCCTCAGCTTCATGAAATGGCTTATCAGGGCCTCTTGAATAGTCAGGGTCTTCCTTATGCAAGGATGCCCTGCTGCATGCTCTCTGGCATAGATGTCTCTCTAAATCCCTCAGAAGAAGGAATAATGACCTCTTCACTGTTGCAACTTTCATGGCTCTAAAGCCAGTACTACATGGAAGACATTGCCAAGATTGGCTGCCAGCCTGGGATGGACCCTGGCCTACTTCTTTTCTGTGCTGTGGCTTTCTAGGAATAGAAAACCCCTCCAACTTTAGTGGAAGAGAGGGTTTCCATGTACTTTTTCTCTAATTGCTTGTTATTTCTATATAGTGAGGCTACCAATTCTGATAGATTAATTTTATATCCTGCCACTTTGCTGAATGTGTTAATCATTTTTAGGAGTTTCCTGGTAGATTTTTGGGCATCTCTTAGGTATAATATATGATATGTAAATTAGTGCTCCTTTAATTTCCTTCTCTTAGTGCTCTAGCAAGAGTTTCAAGCACTATATTTAAAAGGATAGCAGACAGCCTTATCTGGTTCCTGATATTAAGGGGACTGTGTCTAGGCTTTCTCTGTTTAAAATGATGTGGGCTATGGGTTTGTTGTATATAACTATAATTATGTCGAGATATATTTCCTCCTGTCCAATTCCCTCTAGTAATTTTATCATAAATTAGTGTTGAATTTATCAAAAGGCTTTTCTTCATCTCTTAAGATGACCATGTGATTCTTGTCTTTGAGTCCATTTATATGACTTATGATATACATTGACATGTGTGTTGAACTGTCCTTGCATCTCTGGAAGGATAGCAAGTTTGTGCAACCCCTGTAGAAAATAGTGTGGAGACCTCTTAAAAGTTAAAAATGTCAGGTTGTGGTGGTTCACTCCTTTAATCCCTGCACTTAAGACGCAGAAGCAAGTAGATCTTTGTGAGTTCAAGGCCAGCCTGGTCTATGTAGTGAGTTCCAGGCTAGCTGGAGCTAGAGGGGAGACCTTGTCTCAAAAAGACCAAAAAAAAAAAAAAACCCTTAAAATTATAAAAATGGACTTACCTTTGATCTGGATTTTCCCATCCTTGGCTTAAAATCAAAGGACTCATCCTATTATGGAGATGCCTGTATATATATATGTGTGTTGTGGCTCTTTTCACAGTAGTCGAGAGATGGAAACAACATGAGTGTTCCTCAACTAATGAGTGGATAAAGAAATGTGGTACATTTACAAAATGGAGTTCTACTCACAGGTAAAGAAAGATGAAATCATGAAATTTGCAGGTAAATAGGTGGAACTACAAACTGTTACGCTAAGTGAAGTAACACAGATTCAGAAAAACAAACAGTGTATATTCTCCCTCATTTGTGGCTCCTAGCACCAAATCTGTCTGTCCTCTGAAATTTACTATCTGGTGTTCCTTTAAATGTGTATCATGCATGCGTGCTGCCTTCCACCTGATGCTCTTTTCCCATGGACAAGGGCTCACAGCCAGCCAGATAACAGTCCTAGCTTGAGCCCCAGCTGGGAAGATGAGGGGGATGAGAAGTTAGACCCGGATAGAAAGAAAGATGAAATCATAGAGACTCAGAGTAATTCCACAAGGGGGAAACTAGGTTTAATGTTGTAGCTCAGGGTTTTTTATACAGAAATTTGTTGGGAGATGGGGCACACCGAACTGAGTTTGGGACAGGTGGGGCTCCAGGCCATATGCTATGGGAACATGACAATGCTTTGCCCAAGGCATAAAAGACAGTTCATGCTGGGGCAGATATAAGTAAGTGGGATCTCAGCAGGAGTCCAGGCTTGGAGGTTGCTTGCTGACTCTCTAAGTGCTTCTGTCAAAAGAATGCCTACACAAATCCCTCTATGTGAGTATATATCCTGATATACCTGCAGGAACCACGAAGATAAAGTGAAAGAAGTAACCTGAGAGAGAAGAATAGTAGGAGACAGGTGTTGCTATGGAAGAAATGGATAAAATGGAGAATTTAAGTAGGAGGGGGTAGGGAAAGTTATACAATGAAATTTAGTGATAAAGGGAAAGAAGGAACCCAAGAGATGTGCAACCATAGGAGGCTGGTATTATAGTATTAAGAGAGAAATGGCAAAAAAAATACTAAATAAAAAGACAGGAATGGCAAAACCAGGACCCTTTAAATGGGAAAGACATGGAGAGAGGTTTAGGCAGGGAGAAGAGAGAGAGAGAGAGAGAGAGAGAGAGAGAGAGAGAGAGAGAGAGAGAGAGAGAGAAGAGACAGAGAGATAATATCTAGCTAGTATAAAAAACTAGAAGGAATGATAGTATTCTAACAGCTTAATGACAAATTACACATACAATATTTCAGTCTACATGCATACAGCTGAAGGCTACATAATGAGAAACAGTCCCAGACAAGTGAAACTTGTCTTTGAGATGTTGGCTTGTGTACTCCAAGACAATCCCAGTATTACAGAGGCTATTGCCAAAGCCCTTGATTGCCCCTAAGAACTTAAAGTAAGAACCTATTACTGAAGAGAGGACATACTTTGGAGACTAGATTTTGAGCAATGGACCTGGAACTGACCTGGAAGGCACTTCCCCAGAAGGATAGCTCTCAGAGCTTTGGAGAGCACTATGTAAACTACAGAGGGAGAAATCAATCCATGGTCAAACCTCAGCCTCAAGGCCTAATAACCACATCAGTGATTGGCACAACAAATGACATTGGTGCAGCAGTGGCACTTTTATCTTGGGGCAATCAACAGCTATGGAATTGGAATTAAAGCCCAATTGCTTTCCAAAATGAGAGGAAACTCATGGGTGGTACTATAAACACAACCAAATGCACATGGCTGGAGAGGTCATAGATCTTTTTTATGCTTTTATTGATGTTTTGTGTATTTCAGATATCATTTTTCAGTTCAGTTTAGGCATATTCCCCTTTCCCTCCCCCCACCCCAGATCATGCATTCTGCCATAACTGTCCTCATCTTTCTCTCAGTCTTTCTTTTATGTTAAGGAATTCACATTTTCCTCCATTAATTTTATATTACTCTAAAATATGGATACACACTTTCCACCCATATACAGTAATTACAGAGTCTGAAAATAAGTGGTGGGTAGATTCTAGAGCCTGTTGATTTACATTATGACAACATAATTGCTTTCAGATAAATAGAAATATAAGAATAATGTTGTTTAGCTTGCCTTTCATCTGGGGGATTTGGAGTTAGCATCCACAAATGAGGGAAACCATTCTCCATTTGTCTTTCTGGGACTTCACTCAGCATAATGGCTTCGAGCTCCATCCATTTACCTGCAAAGTTCATAATGCCATGTTTCTTTACCACTGAATAGTACTCCATTATGTAGATGTACCACATTTTGGTCATCCACTCATCTGTTGAGGGGCATTTGGGTTGGTTCCAGCTCTTTGCTATTGTGAAGAGAGCTGCAATAAACATGGATGTGCATGCATCTTTGCAGTAGGATGAGTCTTTGGGGTATATACCCAGGAGTGGTATGACTGGGTCAGGTGGTAAGCTCATTCTGAGTCTTTTAAGGGTTCTCCATACTGCTTTCCATAGTAGTTGTACAAGTTTACATTCCCACCAGCAGTGGATGAGTGTTCCCCTTTCCCCACAACCCATCCAGCATCTGTTGTCTTTTGTTTTCTTGATCTTAGCTAGCTGTTCTGGAGTGAGATGGTATCTGAGAGTGGGTTTAATTTGCATTTTCTTAATTACTAATGATGTTGAACACTTTTTAAGATGTTTCTCAGCCATCCTTAATTCCTTACTGATGAAGTCTCTGTTCAGCTCTTTACTCCATCTTTTAAGTAAGACATTTGTTTTCTTAATTCTTTGTTTTTTTGAGTAGTTTATATATTCTTGACGTTAATGCTCTGTGAGATGTATCACTGGTGAAAATTTCCTCCTACTCTAATGGGTTTTCTCTTCTCTTCCTTGATTGTTTCTTTTGCTCAGAAGCTTTTGACTTTGATGAGGCCCCATTTGTTGACTGTTGACCTAATTTCCTGTGCAGCTGCTGTCTGATTTATAAAGTCTTTTCCTATCCTTATGTATTGTAGGTTGTTGCCAACTTCTTCTTCTATCATCTTCAGGGTTTTCAGTTTCCTGTTGAGATCCTTGATCCACCTGGAGTTTATTATTTTTACAGGGTGAGAGGTAGAGGTTTAATTTTGTTCTACAAATCGTGATCCAACTGTGCCAGCACCATTTGCTGAAGATGCTAACCTTCCTCCATTGATTTTTTTTTTTTTGCCCCATTGTCAAATATGAGGTGACTGAAATTGTATGAGCTCAAATTTCAATTTTTAATTTTGTTTCGTTGTTCAAAGAGTCTGTTTTTGTGCCAGCACCAGGCTGTCTTTATGACTATGGCCCTGTAGTATAGCTTGAAGTCTGGCAAAGCAATCCCCCCTATATTGCGCTTTTCACTCAGGGTTGCTTTAACTATTCAGGGTCTTTTGTTTTTCCTTATGAATTTAAGGATTTTTTCCCAAGTCTGTGAAGAAGCTCATGGGGATTTTGACTGGGATTGCATTGAATCTGTATATCAATTTGGGTAAAATATACATTTTACTATATTAATTTTCTTAATCCATTAGTATCGGAGGTCTTTTCATCTTTTGATGTCATTTTCTTTTTCTTAACAGACTTCATTCACTTTATTGAGACAGGGTCTCCCTGTAGCCTCAGCTGGACTTGATACCCCCACCACACCAGACTCACATTATTTTTCTTTCATAAAAAAAGCTCTAGGTACTGGCCACAGCTGGAGCCTGGGTTCTCTGTATTGAGACTCTGGTATGGGTCTTCACAAGATGGTCAGTGAATTCCTGATAGGGAGACGTGGTGAAGACTGTCTCTTTCCAAAGGTCAGGTAGCTGTAGGTCTTAGAGATGGTATCAAAGCTGGCCTTGGTGAAATTTTCCAGGATGGCAGTGCAGCCCCTAGCTGATGTGTAGCAGTCATCAATACCAGCCATCATCAGCAACTTCTTGGGCACAGGAGCAGAGACAATGTCAGTACCTCTGGAGGCAGGAATGAGGCCCACCAATACAGAGCCACAGTGGCCTTTCACCTTGCATGGGATGGTATGGGGCTTGCCAATCTTGTTTCCCCAGTAGCCTCTCCATACAGGTACAATGGAAAACTTGGCCAAGATTATGGACCTTCAAATTGCAGTGGCTACCTCCTTAGAGCACTTAACACCCAGACCAACATGACCATTGTAGTCCCCAATGGCAAGAAAAAGCCTTGAACCTGGTCTGTTGGCCATCCCGGGTCAGCTTCTGCACTGGCATGATCTTTAACACCTCATCTTTAAGGTATGCTCCCAAGAAGTAGTCAATAATCTCAGACTCCTTTATAGGTATGGAGAAGAAGTAGATCTCCTCCAGGGATTTGATTTACATGTCCTCGACCAGGCAGCCCAGCTTGGTGACTGGGATCAAATCCTGTCTTCAGCTTTGCCTCCATGAGCCCAGTGGCCCCACCTTTACCTGGCCATGCCCCTCCCCCCACAATAGCCCAGGAGACTGGTACTGAATCCTCCACAGAAGCCTCCATGACCTCCCAAACCTGGGTCCCCAGGTCCTTTGGGCCCTCCCACTGCACCAGTGTCATCTGACATTTGTTGTTTCCCAAGGAAGAAGATGATGTCATTTTCAATCTCCTTCAGGGGTTTAAAATTTTTGTTGTAGAGTTCTTTGGTATCTTTGGTTAGGTTTGCTCCCAGGTATTTTATTATTTTTGAGGCTATTGTGAGTGGGAAGATCTTCTTATAATTCTTCTTCATCTGTTTATTGTTGGTGTAAAGAAATTCTACTGATTTTTCTAGATTAATTTTGTAGCCCATCACTTTACTAATACTCTTAACTGTTTCCAGAAGTTTTCTGGTGGAGCTTTTAGCATCCATCCCTTAAGTAAACTATCATATAATCTTCAAAAAGTGATAGTTTAACTTCTTCTTTTCTGATTAGTACTCCTTTAATTTCCATCTCTTGTCTTATTGCCCCAGCAAGTGTTTAAAGCACTATGTTGAAAAGGAGTGGTGATAAGGGGCAGACTTGCCAGCTTTTAAGGGAAATGGTTCCAATTTTTCTCCATTTAGGATGATGTTGGCAGTAGAATTGCTATGTATGGCTTTGATCATGTTGAGAAATGTTCCCTTCAGTCTGATTCCCTCTAGGACTTTAAACATGAAGAGATGCTGGATCTTGTCAAAGGCTTTTTCTGCATCACTTGAGATGATACTGTGGTTTTTGTCTTTAAATCCATTTATGTGTTTTATGATATTTTTTGATTTACTCATGTTGAACCATCCCTGCATCTCTGGTATGAAACCAAATTAATCATGATGGATGATCTTTTTGATGTGGGTTTGTATGCAATTTGCAAGTATTTTGTTCAGAATTTTTGCATCTATGTTCATTAATGAGATGGGTCTCTTGTTTTCTTTTTTGGTTATATCTTTGCCTGGTTTTGGTATTAGGGTGATGTTGGCTTCATAGAAGGAGTTTGGGAGAATTTCCTCTGTTTGTATTCTTCTCAACAGTTTGAGTAATAATGGTTTAAATTTTTTTTGAAATGTTTTATAGAATTCTGCCATGAAACCATCTGGACCTGGGTGTTTTTGGCTGGCAGTTTTTAAATTACATCTTCAATTTCCTCAAATATTATGGGTGTGTTTAAACTGTCAATGTCTTCTTGGTTAAGCTTTGTTGGTTCCCAGGATTTCAGAAATTCATCCATTTCTCTTAGGTTTTCAAATTTAGTGGAGTATAAGTTTTTGAAATATTCCCATATGATTGTCTGGCTCTTTTCTTGGTCTGCTGTGATGTTTCCCCTTTTATCACAAATACTATTCATTTGGAGTTGCTCTCTCATTTTTTGGTTAACTGGGCTAGAAGTCTGTCTATTTTGTTTATTTTTTCAAAGAACCAGCTTTTGGATTCATTGATTTTATGTACTGCTTTCTTTGTTTCTATTTCATTGATTTCTGCTCTAATTTTTTTTTTTTATTTCTTTCTGTCTGTTGTGTTTAGGGTTCGTTTGTTGTTGTCGCTCAAGTGTTTTAGCTGAAGTGTTAGATCCTTTATTTGTTCCTTTTCTGTTTTATTTTTAATGTTTTTTGACCTTAGGGCTATAAATTTCCTTCTCAGCACTGCTTTTAAAGTATCCCACATGTTTTATTGTGTTGTATTTACTTTTTCGTTCAGTTCCATGAATACTTTTATTTCACTCTTTATTTATTCCCAGACCCATTCATTATTAAGGATTGTGTTGTTTAATCTCTATGTGTTCTTGTAGCTAGTTGGGCTTATTCTGGTGTTCATATTGAGCTTTATTGCATTGTGGTGTGATAGAATGCATGGAATAATTTATATCATTTTGTATTTGTTCAAGTTTCTTTTGTTCCCCAGTATGTGGTCAATTTTGGATAATTTTCTGTGAGGTGCTGAGTAGAAAGTATATTCTCTGGTTTTGGGGTGGAATATTCTGTAGATGTCTGTGAGGTCCATTTGGTGTATTGTATTATTCAATTCTGATGTCTCTCTGTTTGCTTTTTGTCCTGTTGAGCTATCCAAGGGGCTCAGTGCGGTGTTTATGTCTCCCACTATTAGTGTGCTAGGATTAATCTGTGTCTCTTGGTCCTGCAAATTAGTGTTTATAAATTTAGGTGCACCAGAATTTGGTGCATAAACATTTAGGATTGTGAAGTCTTCATGGTTCATTGTTCTTTTGACAAGGATGTAATGGCCCTCTTTGTCTCTTCTGATTGATTTTACTTTGAGAACTATTTTGTCTGATAATAGAATAGCCACTCCAGCTTGTTTCTTGATAACATTCACTTAGAATATTTTTCCATCTTTCACTCTAAGGTGGTGTCTGTCAATGAGGGTGAGATGGGTTTCTTGTAGACATCATATAGAAGGACTCACACCATGTGCTAGGCACACACTGGTGTTGTGCTGTGTGCACATCTAACTCTGCCCATGTCACACACTGGAACCTGAAGGTTGGTTTAGATCTTTACAGAAAACTCCAAGGCAGCCACATTGCTATACTAATATAATTTCCTTCTTTGTGCAAAATATGTATCCTTATATTTACAGATAGGTATCCCAGTCAGTATTGATCAAAGAAGCTTCTTTTGGACCAAACAGACTATTACAGTATAGCACAACTGGTCATACACAGTCATTGTCTATGAATTTCCCAAGCCAAAATGCCACATCTACAATGCAATCTCTATGTCTAACATTCACAAAACATAGAACAAGGAGTAAAGAGGGTACTAATGAATCTCTTAGCTCTCATTAGTGAAGTTGCTCATGCAACATAAGACTAGGAACACAAATGTCCAAAGCATGGAGATTAGGAGTCTGCAGAAGGTGGGTCCTTGGACAGGACTCCTATATAAAGGTTGAATCACACAGGCTTCAGGGATCATTGTGGAAGGAGACAAAAGATTGTAAGAGCCAGGTAGGAGGTGAATGACTATATGGAAATACAGTCCTACAAGCTCTGGGTATAGTGCTCATATGAACCTACAACAATGGTGTCACCATGCAAACTGAAGCAGATAAAAACCCAGCATGGAATAAAGAAATGGACAACAGACCATAATCTTAGCTGAAGAAATTTGGTAGCTAATAACTGCTGGTTGAGGGAGAGCTGATCTTTTTAAAGCCAGGGACTCTGGATAGGCTAACTATGGATGAATTTGCATCTGAGGATACCAACTTGGCACCCTAAGCCTTAACACAAAGGAGAGAGCATAAGCATTCCAGTTGGAGGTTGGGGGGACAGTGGAAGGATGACAGTGGAGGAGTTATAAAAAGGATTAACTTTAATTGATGTATTCTGTATGAAATACACAAAATTTCAATAAAAAAGAAAACCCCTCTAGCATTTTCCTTTGACAAGTCTTGCCCTAGAGGTACTCTTTTCATTTTTTTAAATTTTATTTATTTCTGTATGTGTATGAATGTACTGTCTGCATGTAGGTTTGTGCCCCCGTGTCGTGCAATGCTGTGGAGGTCAGAAGAGAGTGTCGGATTCCCCTGGAATTGGAGTTTCAGACAGTTCTCATCTGCCTTGTGGGTGCTGGGGATCAAACCTATGTCCTCTGTAAGAGCAATTGGTACTCTTAACCACTAGGCTATCTCTCCAGCTCCCTCTTTTCATTTTTAAATGCTTATCTCTAGGCCTCTCTTTAATCATATTAATCTCCTCATCAAAGAGATTCTCTCCTTTTGCACTAGGCTTGGCTCTAACTTTAATCATCCTACTTTCCCTTTTCAATCCAAACTACATTTTATATTTCTTTCTGTCCCACTTGTTCTTTTTTCACTGTAAATATGCCTAATATTCAACATTGATAATAGCCACGCCACCATTTCTGTGTTATGTTGTCTTGAAATTTCATGTGCCAAAAAATAAGTTCATTACTTTTCAACTTAGACTCAAGTAAGCTGTAAGGCTGTGGGCATACTCCAGCTGGACTCTTTGCCAAAATAATTTGATTGCTGCTTATGTCTTTACTTCCCTCCAGAACTACGTTGCTCCCAGCACTGCTTTCTTCCAGGCTCTTACTAGAATGTCTCATCAGGCTCTGCTTACAGCAATCAATGTCTTTTCTAGCTCAAACTTCCAAAGTCTTCCACATTCCTCCAAAAATCTCCATGATGAGGTTCTTCATAGCCAGCATCTCACTCCCTGGTATGAACTTCTGTATTAGTTACTTTCTGTTGCTGTCACAAAACTGACAAAAACAACGTATATAAGGAAGAGTTTATTGAAGCTTATGGTTCCTGGTTCCAAGGATTACAGTCCATCAAATAGGGGAGGCAGGAAACAGAGAAAGACTGGGAATCTGGCAAGGCTTAAGAACTCTCAAAGCCCATCCTAGTGGCATGTTTCTTCCAAATAGTGCCACAAACTGGGGACAAACTGTCCATATCAGTGGAACCTATGGGGAGCATTCTCATTCGAACTCCGACAGGTTGATTGTGATCAGATATATTGTAGGAAAAAACTCAAATAATTAATAAAATTATTATTTAAATAAAAAAGAAGTGGAGGTGCTGATGAGATGATTCAGAAGTTAAGAGCACTGACTGCTCTTGTGGAGGATCCAGGTTCGAGTCTCAGCATCCACATGGTGGCTAACAACTACCATTAACTCCAGTTCCAAGGGATCTGACACCATCTTCTGACCCATAAGGGCACTCCCCAATATGGGTAAACCTACCCACATGTAGGCAATACACTTATACACATAAAATATTTTTAAAAGTGGATACACTGATAATCTCAGGTTTTCACTTAGTATTGAATTATAACTGTAAGCCTCATGCAGTATTTTGTTCAGAATGGATAATACTTTATATATATATTCTATATATATATCTATATATATTATCTATATATTGTGTGTGTGTGTGACTTTACTAAAGACAGCACACAAATTGCTATTTGTTCTCCTGCTCATGGGATTCTTGCATTCATAGTATTTGAAAAGAGAACTTAAACAGGAACAAGTGTTAGGGTTTTTTATGTTGTTGTTAAGGAAGATGGTTTCTCTGAAAAATTAAATGAATTATATTGACATAAAAGACTTTATTGCCTTGATATATTATGTATTTATACTTGTGTGGGATGTGTGCATACGTATGCATGTATGTGAACCTGCATTGATGTGGGCATGTGCCACTCACCCTGGCTTTTTACATGGGTTCTAGAGATGTGAACTCAGGTCCACACATTTCTGTAGTGAGTGCTTTACCCACAAAGCCATCTCCCAAGCCCCTTCTTCCCTCATTTATAAATCCTTGAAGCTCCATGTTCTCCTCTTAGATACATTTTATTAGGCTCATTAAATAAATGATATGATTTAAATGATATGATTTAAAGCAATAACATCTATAACACAGGCCTGGAAATGTAACTCACTGGTTAAGAGCACTTCCTGCTCTTTCAGAGGACTTGAGTTCATTTCCTATATCTCATGTCAGGTAGCACATAAGCATCCAATGCCCTCTCCTGATCTCTGTGGGCACCCTCACAAAAGTGAGTATGAATGGATTGAAATATCAATAATTAAAAATTAAATCTTTAAAAGAAGATCAAGTTACTTCAGAAGAGAGATTCTTGTTCTTATCTATGCCAGGGTCCCATTATTCTTCATTAACTGGCATCTTATTAAAGTTAAATGTGGGAATTCTTTGATAAATACTAGATAACTTTCCCCGCTCATAGATTTATGTATTAAAGAGAGGGATGAACCCAGAACACAAATCCATGAAAGCAACTTGAGCATGAAGAAACAAATACTGTGGCCTGGTATGAAATTCCTCAACAAAGAACCAATGACTAAGTGAAAGAATGATGGAACCAAAGGTCTGTGACTACTGTGCAATCTTGACCCCAGCCAAGGATGACCACAAACATCAGGAATACCAACAGCAATTTCTGAATATTAGGGGCCAGAATTGGGATAAGGGACTGAATCCATGCAAATGCAAGAAGGAAGCTGGATGCTGAAGACAAATGGGAATGGTAAAATTGGCACTATCTCCCCAAAAACAAAAGCATCTGAGTAGGAACCAACTAAAAGCCAAGGGTTTTTTAGCTTTAGAGCTGAGGTCCTAAACATGATAGAACAAAGCCAGGTGTGGTGGTGGGGACCTTGAATGACATTGCCTGGGAGGCAGGAGGATCAAGAGTTTAAAGACAGCTTGGGCTGCATTGTGAATTCAAGTTCAAGGCAGGCCTGGGCTATATGGGGAAAGAGAGAGAGAGAGAGAGAGAGAGAGAGAGAGAGAGAGAGAGAGAGACCAGTGGGATACTGAGTTGACTCTATTTACATAAAGGTAATTACTGCCAAGCCTGACCAACTGGGTTCAGTCCCTGGGACCCACATGGAGAAAGGCAAGTACCAATTCTTGCAAGTTGTTCTCTGACATCCATGGCTTGTTTACTACACACATACATACAGATTTAAAAAAAAGTGAAATAAAGAAAAAAAAAAAAACAACTCAAAAGCCAAACAAAAATGGCAGAGAGGAATCAGCACACAGCTCTCACATCACATGAGTTTACCACATTCCTCAGAGGTACTGTTCTTCTCTGACGATACGTTGGGTTCACAGTGGTTTTCTTTTTTGTTTATTTATTTATTTTTCACAGTGGTTTTCTACAAAGACCATCCCCTTCAAACCCGACTTTGGTTCTTCAATTGCCAGAGATTTGAGCTTAAATATAAGGAGAAGCCTAAATATTTGTGTGCATTACATCTTGCAGCACAGTATTTTGAATATTTTTATTTTTCAGGCTCTTTTTTTATTGATGCTTCGTGTATTTCATACATCATTTTCCAATCAGTTCAGGCGTAACCCTTTTCCCTTCCCCCCACCCCACCCCTACCCATCCAGATCATGCATTCTGCCGTAACTTTTCGTGAACTTTTCTCTGTTTTTTGTTTTGTTTGTTTTCATTTTTTTAAACAATAAGTGATAAATGTGAGTAACAAGCATCCTTCATGTAAAACCAATTTGCAAGCAGTTGTGTCCAAACCTACACATCCCATGGGTCCCACCATCCAGCAGGGGGGGTTTGTATGTTCAATCAAATTGATCAAATGAGTGTCCAGCTATATTGTTTGTTTCACCTTTCACCCAATCGCAGCCCTTACATTCTACTGCGCACCCTCTTCCGCAGATTGTTCCCTAGGCTTAGAAAAGGGGCACAGGTGGATGAGAAGCAAAACAGTCTACTTTTCTCTGGAGCTGTTCTCTGGTCTAGTCAATTCTGGCTGTTTTTATTTCATGGGCTGACAGCTTGTCCAGGCATAACCTTTCGATCCACTAATGAAGCACAACAATTAGATATATAGGTATTTAAACAGTACTAATTGTTATGGTAGGTTACTTTGGTATAGACCACAGAGGTTTGGATGGTATGTTAATCCATGAATTACATTTCTTCTGTAAGTATGACAGGGTCTTCCTGTGGTTTATAACATCTCCTAACCATTAAAGGATGTAAGCTTGTGGCATCAGCCGTGGGTTATTCCTCCAAGGAGAGAGCTAATAGCCAGTTAGATTTGGGATATACAGACATATGGGCCACGCTGCACAGTATTTCCAGGCAGGTGAGGTTAGCTGGTGCTGATGGAGGAGTCTTGCTTGACTCAAGGAGACCTATATTCTTTATTAGTTTAGTGGCCTTTGGTAACACTCTCTGACATTCAAGAGACCATCTGTATACTTGCAATTGCGGTCTCCATACATCTTTCCCATGTTTATATCAAGTCTTCAATAGCAGGGTCTTATCGCCTCTCTTCCTGCAGATATCCCAGTTTGGAGGCAAAGAACCTTTTCCTTTTGTGGGGGCTTGGATCCCCTGGCCAAAATCTCTTTGGTAGAATAATCCATTGTTGATGTCAGAGCTCCCGTATTAATATATTTTGCTTAAGTGCATAGCTTAAGGAGACTTTAGCATTATATTTGGTATGAAAAGAGAATAATCCTTTTCACAATTTCTATGTCCATTAGTCAATTAAAGAAGGCAGTTTTTACCGATTTTACAAGAGAAACCTCTATAACAGGTGGCTCCAATCTACAGATGGAGAACGACCTCATCATCATCATATTTCTCCTTATTCTATGGGGGGGAGTTAAGAAAGTCTCTTGTATTAAAACCTTGCGGCACCTAGAAGGTAAGCTCGTTAGGATTCATTAAAATAGTTGTTACTAGTAGGATCCACAGAGGGGGCCTGATGTCTGCAACAATCTGAAGCATTTCTTTCTCAATGCCCAGAGGATCAATCCTTCTGCTGCACTTTCTGGTACATCCTACTCATTTGCAAAGCTGCATTTTCTTTCTCAGCCATTAAGTGGTGATACTCTGGCCTGTTGGAACATACAAATCCTTTCCCGTAGTTAGTTTTAAGATTTGGATGCAAGATTTTTGACAAAAAGTTTTCATATCTATCTATATCCCCCTTTTTATTTTAGGTTTTTTTTTTGACCCATGTGTCTCATAAAAGCAGTTTGTATTATACATACCTATAGGGTGGAATCAAGGCACAGATTTCATCAAATCACCCATGCTGTTGTTTGGGTTGCTGTATTGTGATTAACTTGGGAAACAAACTTTATTTTTAAATTAAATCATCCTATAGGTGAAAGAGATTGCTACCAGGTGATACTAAGACAGCAAAATATAGAGAACATTTGTTTACCAATCCCAAAGTAAGTGTTATACAGTTTTTAATTAAAGCTAATGTGGACAACAGCAATTTATATCACCAATTAACTCAGATGCATACTATTTTACAGCCTTTAAACCAATGTTGTTTAATATACACATATTACTTTTACTAAGTCCTAAAACACCTGTATCCTGTAGACAGAGTCTGGGAAAAACTGGATACTTGTTGAACTCAAGTAAATTAAATATGCACCAATCGAATATTCATCCGTGTCCCTCTCCCGCCCTTCCCACCCTTCCCGAGTCACCATTTCAGTCAGTTTTCTGATGCAATCTTTCTGTTGTTGTTCTTTTAATATGCATCCCTCTCCACAAGAAATTTTTTTAAGTTTTTGTTATTTATTTATTTATTTATTTATTTTTTGTATGTGTATGAATGTAACTGTCTGCATGCAGGTCGGTGCACCCGTGTCGTGCAATGCCGCGAGTTCAGAAGAGGGCCTCGGATTCCCCTGGAACTGGAGTTCTCCTGGAATTGGAGTTACAGACGTTCTTAGCCGCCATGTGGGTGCTGGGGATCGAACCCGGGTCCTCTGCAAGAGCGTCGGTGCTCTTAACCGCTAGGCTATCTCTCCAGCCCCCCACAAGAAATATTTATAACTGGGTTATGGTACTAGCAACCACATATGAAAGATACCAGCCATCTCTAATTCCTCTCTGAGAAGTTCTGTTCAGATTTTGTTCCATCTTCTGAGTGATTCATTTTGTTTTCTTTCTTCTTTGTTTTTTGAGTAGCTTGTAGACTCTGAAATTAATACTTGTCAGATGTATCTGCTGTGAAGGTTTCCTCCCATTCTGTGGGTTTTCTCTTCACTTCTTTAATGTTTCCTTTGATGTACAGAAGCTTTTGAGTTTAATGAGGTCCCATTTGTCAATTGTTGATCTTGTTTCTTGTGCAGCTGTGCGTCTGATTTAAGAAGTCTTTTCCTACACACACTATGTCTTGTAGTCTGCTGCCAAGTTTCTCTTCTATCACTCCAGATTTTTGGATTTCACGTTGAGGTCTTTGATCCATCTGGAGGACTTTTATACAGGGTGAGAGGTAGGGGTTTAATTTATTCTTCTACAGGTGGTGATCCAGTTTTGCCAACACCACTTGTTGAAGATGCTGTCTTTCCTCCGATGTGTCTTCTTGGCTCTCCTTACCAAATATGAGATGGCCGAAATGGTATGTGCTCAGGTTTGGAATCTCAGTTTTTATTCCATTGGTCAACTGGTCTGTTTTTGTGCCAGTACCAAGCTGTTTTATGACTATAACCCTGTAATATTGTTTGATGTCTGGTAGAGCGATCCCCCCTGTATTGGCTCTTTTCACCCAGAGTTTGCTTTGGCTATTCGGGGTCTTTTGTTTTTCCAAATGAAATTGAGGATTTTTTTTTCCAAACCTGTGAAGAACTCTTGGGGATTTGATTGGATTGCAATAAATTTGTATACAAGTTTAGGTAGAAGGGACATTTTTTACTATATTATTTCCCAATCCTTGAGCGTGGGAGGTTTGTCCATCTCTGAAGTCTTCTTCAATTAGCTTCTTCAGAGGTTTAGCATTTTTGTTAGAGATCCTGGTGTCTTGGTTAGTTTGTTCCTAGGTATTTTATTGTTTTGAGGCTATTGTGAGTGGGAGGTCTTCTTGTATTCCTTCTTCAGTTGCCTACTGTTGGTGTGATAAAGGCTACTGATTTTTCTAGGTTATTTTTATCCTGCCCACTTTACTGAAGCTCTTAATCATTTTTTAGGAGTTTTCCTGGTGGAGTTTTTAGCATCCTTAAGTAGACAATCATATCATCAGCAAAAAGGGATAGCTGACTTCCTCTTTCCTATTAGAACTCCTTTAATTTCCTTTTCTTGCCTTATTCCCTAGCAAGGGATTCAAACCCCTATGTTTGAAAAGAAGTGGTGACAGGGGGCAGCCTTGCCAAGTTCCTACCCTTAAGGGGAATGGTTCTGTCGTTCCCCATTTAGGATGATATTGGCGTGTGGTTTTTCCAGTATATGGCTTTGATTACTTAAGGTATGATCCCTCCAATCCAATTCCCTCTAGGACTTTAAACATGAAAGGAGCGATTTTGTCCAAAGGCTTTTCCTTCCCCACATCTGAGATGATTGTTGGTGGTTTTTGTCTTTCAGTCCATTTATATGCTTGATTATATTTATGATTTCATATGTTGAACCATCCCTGCATCTCTGATATGAACCAACTGTCATGGTAGTATGATCTTTTTTGATGGGGGTCTGTATGCGATTTTCAGTAATTATTTAGAATTTTGGCATCTGTTTCATTAGGGAGATGGGTCTATAGTTCTCCTTTTGGTTGATCTGTTGCCTGGTTTTGGTATTAGAGTGATGATAGTTCATAGGGAATCTGGGAGAACTGCCTCCTTGTATCCTTCTAAACAACGTGAATATTAATCGTTGTAAGTCTTTTTGAAATATTTTATAGAATCTGCTGTGAAACCATCTGGGCCTGGGCATTTTTGTGTTGGGAGGCTGCTTATTACATCTCATTTCTTCACATATTATTGTCTATTTAAGCTGTCGATCTCTTCTTGTTTGGCTTTGGTGATTCCCAAGATTGTCAGATATCATGCATTTCTTCTAGGTTTTCAACTTAGTAGAGTATAGTTTTTTAAAGTAATTCTGTATGATTGTCTGGATCTTTTCCTATCTGTTGTGATATTTCCCTTTCATCACAGATTCATTGATTTGTAGTTTTCCTTCTTTCTTTTGGTTAACGGGCTAGAGGCCTTGTCTGTCTTGTTTTTCTCTCAAAGACCAGCTTTGTGTTTCATTGATTTTTTTAAATTAGTTTTTATTATACTTTGTGCATTTCATACATTTTTTCCAATTCAGTTCAGGCTTATTTCCTTCCCTCCCCCCACCCCACCCCATCCCAGCCATGCATTCTGCCTAATGGTTTTCGTTTGTTTCTATTTCATTGATCTCTGCTCTGATTTTTGTTTATTTCTTTGTCTGCTGCGTTTAGCGTTGTAGGGCTCATCTGTTGTTGTCTCTCATAACTTTTATCTGGAGTGTTATACTCGTTCACTTGTGCTCTTTTCTGATTTTTTAATGTAGGCACTTAGAGCTATAAACTTTCCTCTTAGGACTGCTTTTAAAATGCCCCATAGTTTTGCTGCATGTCTTATCATTGCCATTCATTTCCAGGAATGTTTTTATTTCTTTATTTCTCCTGACCCATTCATTATTCAGAAGAGTGTTGTTTAGTCCCCTGGTTCTTGTGGGTTGTAGGGTTTATCCTTGTGTTGAATATGGAGTTTTATTGCACTGTGGTCTGAAAGAATGCATGAGATTATTTCAATATTTTGTGTTTGTTGAGTTTTTCCCTGTGGTCCACAGTATATGATCTATTTGGGAGATGTTCCATGGGGTGCTGAGTCGAAAGTGTATTCTCTGGTGTTGGGGTGGAATATTCGATAGATGTCTGTGAGGTCCATTTGTGTGTATTGTAACATTTAGTTCAGATGTTCTATCTTTTTGTCCTTTGTCCTGTTGATCTTCTAAAGGACTAGTGGGGTATTGAAGTCCCCCTAATATGTAAGTGGTGCTGCCGTTAGTCTGTCCCTTGAGATCCTGAAGAGTTTGTCTTTACAAATTTTGGTGTGCCGGCATTTGGTGGCATAAGTATTCATGATTGTGAGATCTCATGGTCAATTGTTCCTTGGATAATGAAGATATAAGGTCGCTTTTTCTCGTTTGATTTCTTTTGCTTTGAAGTCGATTTTTTCTGATATTAATAGAGCGACACTGCTTTAGTTTGGTGCCATTTGCTTGGGGTATTTTCTTCCATCCCTTCCCTTAAGTTGGTGCCTGTCCTTGAAAATTTGGAAGAGGGTTTCTTGCAGACAGCATATAGATTGGATTTTTGTTTCCTAATCCATTCTCCCAGGCTATGCCTTTTTATTGGGAGTTTCAGCCCATTAATATTTAGGGTTATAATTGAAAAATGGATGCTGCTTCCTTAACATTAATCATTGGACATTAGTCTCTGATTCTACTCTAGTTGATATTTATTAGGTTTCTTTTTCTAGGTGCTTGAGGATAGTGGCTCCTCTCTTTCTGCCTTGTGAATTGCTTCAAGTATTTTCTGGAGAGTTGGTTTATCCGGACCATGTATTCTATCATCTTGGTTTTGTCCTGGAAGATTCTTCTTTTTCTTTCAACTGTATTGACATTTTTGCTGGGAAAGTATTCTGGGTTGGCATCCATAGTGCCTTTAACACTGGGAATGCTTTTTTCCATGTTCTTCTTGCTTTCAATGTTTTTGCACCTTAGAAAGTCAGTTTTAATTCTGATGGGGTTCCCTTTGTATGTGACTGGTTTTTTCTTTTGTGGGCCTTCAGAAATTTTATCTTTGTTTTGGGCAATCCTAGCATTTTTGACTATCATATGGCATGGGGATTTTTCTTTCTGATCTTGGTCTATTGGGAGTCCTATGTGCTTCTTTATTTGAATGCGTTTTTGGTCTACTTTTAGTTTGGGGAAGTTTTCATCTATTCATTATGTTTAAGATCTGATCAATACTATTCCTTTAGATGCTTCTCCTTCCGCTATTCCTATGAGCGGAGTTGATCTTTTCATAGTGTCCCCATTTTCCTGGTTTTTCCAGTTTTTTGTAGTTGTTAAAATTTTTCATAATCTTTATGTGAGTTTTTTAGTTGCTCTGTTTTATCTTCGCAGGACTGATATTCCTTGTTCTGCCTTACTCCATTACGATTTCTGAGGCTTTTTTTCCTTCCTTTCGTCTGGTTGGATGAGTGTCTAATTTCCTTTTTCATTTCATCCTGTGATTTCTTTAATATATCCATTCCCTTTATGAGTTTCCAATCTCTTCTTGGGCTCCTTACGTTGTTGGTTGGCTTCCTTGTTCAGTGTTTCTACTTCCTTAAGGTGGTTTGGTTTTTTTTCTCTCTCTGGCTTCTGGAGTTTGTCAATCTCTTCTTTAGTTTTGTCATTGTATCCCTCTGGTCCTTTTTGAGTTTTTCATTCTCTCTCGTTACTTCTCTGAATTCTTCGTTAGTTTGTTATTGTATCCTTCTAGGTCCCTTTTTGAGTTTTTCATTATCTCTCTCGGTAACTTCTCTGAAATCTTCCTTTAGTTTTTTTCATTGTATCCCTCTAGTCCCTTTTTCGTTTTTTCATTCTCTCTCTTTAGCTTCTCTGAATTCTTCTTTATTTCTTTAATTTCTTCTGCATAGGTCTGCAATTAGTCCTCGAAGGTCTGTTTCTGGGGTCACATCCAGGGGATCATATTGTAGCTGTCTCCTACCGGTTGGTAGAGCTTGGTGCGGAATTATCCTGCACCTTTCCCATGTACGTCTCTTCTCATCCCCTGAAATGGCGGGTTTCCCTTTTGTGATGCAAAATCCCAATGCCTTTTCAGTTTGTTGAAAGCTGAAAGTTTGTTTTATTTTCCGTCCTCCTTCCAATGCTTTTTTATTTTTTTTTCCTTCCTTCCCTCCTCCGTGTTTATGGAGTATTGACTTGGTCCCCCCCCCCTAGTTTTCAGGCTTTTCACTTTTGTTTATATAACGGATATTGGAAGTCTAAGTCAATATTCCCTTCCTGTTCTGGAATGTTCTCTGTAATCCACTGTCCACTGGATACTCTCGCCTCAATTCCAGTTGGGGGGGGGGGGGAATATTACTGACTTAGCCCACCTTCCTGGAGCAGTGGCGGGCTGGTCCTGACCCCTGCCCTGCTCAGGACCAGAATATGGCATCGGCGCCTGACTCCAAACCCAGGATCCCCTCCCACTTGTGACTACGGGGGGGGGGGGCACCCAGCTGGGCAGCCATGCTCTGGTGGGATTTAGTAGTCTGATCTAGGTCCGCCAGCCACTGGCCCCTCTGCCACAACTCAGCAATTCAATTGTCCTGCACCCATGGTCAATGCACCAAATTTTTACCTGCCTGGAGCAGTGGCGGGCTGCTCCTGACCCCTGCTCAGGACCAGGATATGTCGTCTGCCTTCAGGCTCTTTATAAAGTTAGATTGGGACTTTGATTAGAATAGTATCAGAATTATTAGTAATAAGGCAAATATGTTATTCTCAAATTTGTACAGGAAATCCATATATTTTATTCTGAGGAAAATCCTGCTTCATATACACAGTGATTAAACCATTCTAAATTACCCATTACCAAGGCCAGCAAGATGGCTCAGGTCGATGACCTGAGTTCGATCCCCAGGAACCATATAGAGGAAGGAAAGAAATGACTATTATAAGTTGTCCTCTGACTTCCGTGCATATGATGTGGCACACATTGTGCCTCCACATGCATCACACACACACACACACACACACACACACACACACACACACAGAAGAGAAAAAAATTAAAACTATTTTAAAGTGTTCACTTTATATTTTTTAAAAATGTATGTATAATTCTGCACATGTGTGCAGGTTCCCACAAATACCAGAAGAGGGTGTCAGATAGCATGGAGTTGGAGTTATTCCAGTGATTGTGAGCCTAGCCTCACGACATTTGTGCTATGAACAAAATTCAGGTCTTCTATAAAAACAGCAAGATCAGTTAACCATACAACCAACTCTACAGCCCTTGAAGGAACTACTTTTTTAATTTACTAATACTCTAAATGAAAAACAGATAAACAAAATCAACCAAAGAAATGGATTCTTAATGTTATAGCCAACATTTGTACTCAGCTTTTCTTTCATGAGATTAATTGTTTTCCATCTTTCTTTAGCAAAATCGCCATCTATAGATAAATATTTTCAGTTCTGTTAGGTAGAGTTCTCAGGTTCTTGAAGAGAGAGTCTTCAGTCTTGAGGAGCTTTTTGTTTAAGCTATTGTAGATTTAGCTAGAGTATGAATGAAAGAGAAAACTTACTGTAAGGAATAATGCTTGAATTTAAACTCTTGATTTCAAATATAGAAGATATATTTTTATAGAAAGGGCTGATGGTGCTGGGGAGTAGGCTCTGCAGTTAAGAGCACTGGGTGCTGTTGCAGATGACCTGGGTTTGATTCCCAGCATGACTATGTCAGAAACAACCTTCCATAACTCCAATTTTAGTGCCTCTGACACTCCCTTATGACCTTTATGGGTTTCCCAGAAAATGAACGCTTCTAAATTCATGCAGATTATATGCTCCTACTCAAAAAGGTAAATAAAAGTAATAAGTAATTATATTTTTATTTTTTAGTTATAATAAAGTTTTTAATAATAAATAATAAAATAAATAATAAAGATTTTAATAAAGTTTATAATAAAGATTTTTCTGATCCATATATTTTATTTTATTGAATTTGTTAATGTTACAGAGTTCTTACATTGCCAAACCATGCCTGAGAATCCAAAGAAATGGTACAATGGACAGCCCGACAGCCCTATCCGCTCATCATATGGTGTATTAAAACTTGATTCATGTGCATTTTGATAATTTCACAATCTTAAAAAAAAATCATGAGTTGGAATTTACATCTGCTGCAGGCCTTCAGATTTCCAGTACAGTACGTCATTAAACAAACCTCTTCACATTTGTCTCAGTTCTCTTCTCAAACTATAACCCCAAACAAAATTTTATGGGGAAAGTCATACTTTTATTTTTTTTTAATTTAATTTTTATTGATGCTTTGTGCATTTCGTACATCATTTTCCAATTCAGATCAGGCATATTTCCCTTTCCCTTCCCCCCCACCCCCACCCCATCCCAGATCATGTATTCTGCCATAACTGTCCTGCATCTTCCTCTCAGTTTTTTTTTTTATAAGCCACAGTAAGACCCTGTCATATTTAACAGGGGGGAAATGTAATTCATGGATTAACATATCATCCAAACATATGTGTCTATGCCAAAGTAACCTACCATAACTATTAATGCTGCTTAAATACCTATATATCTAATTGCTTGTGCTTCATTAGTAGGATCGAAAGGTTACTCCTGGACAAACTGTCAGCCCATGAAAGGAAACAGCCAGAATTGACCAGAGTCCAAGTCAACAGCTCCAGAGAGAGTGGACTGTTTTACTTCTCATCCACCTGTGCCCCTTTTCTAAGCCTAGGGAACAATCTGCAGAAGAGGGGGCGTGGTAGAATGTAAAGGCTGCGATTGGGGTGAATGGTGAAACTACAGCGATGTAGTCTGGACACTCATTTGATCAACTTGATTGAACAAACAACCTGTCACCCCCCACTGGATGGTGGGGCTGTGGGGGTTTGGGCAATACAGCCTGCATATTGGTTTTGCACGAAGGATGCTTGTGCTCATGGATTATCACTTATAGCTAAAAAATGAAAAAAAAAAGTAATTATATTTTCAAAAGAAGGGTTAGCTTGTGGTTTATCTACTGACTATCTATGTGAGGGATGTTAGGTAAGTGGTGAAGTTCTTGGCTTCCTTCCTTGTCCTATTGAGGGGATGTCCATGGGCAATGTAGAGGAGCCAGTTCTTTATGTTATCTTGTACATATTTCTCAATGTGCAGACAAGACAATTGCTTGATTCATGATTTATTTTATAAACTTGAAATCACCAGAATTATAATTGAAATGTCCTTGCTTGTAAGGCACATCCAAATGTGTGTTCCATACTTTTCAAAAACATTTTACTTTATTTTGTGTGCATGTATGCATGCATGCAATATATGTGTATGTGTGGTGCACATATGCCATGCCATTTATATGGAGATCAGAGGACAAATCTAAGTAATCAATTCTCTCCTCCCAGCTATGGGCTCACAGATTGGAACTTTGTCAAGCCTGTGCACAAGAACAACACCATTGCAGATGCTGCAGTAGATGTCATCTTTCTTTACTCCTGCATAGAACGCCATTGTGTAGATGCACCACATTTTCTTTATCCCTAGTCTGTTGAGGGACACTTAGGTTGGCTCCAGCTCTTCACTATTATGTGCATGTAATTCTGTGATAGGATGAGTCTTGTGGATATATACCCAGGAGTGGTATGACTGGGTCAGGTGGTAGGCTCATTTTGAGTCTTTTAAGAGTTCTCCATACTGCTTTCCATAGGGGTTCTATGAGGTTGTATTCCCACCAGCAGTGGATGAGTCTTCCCCTTTCTGCACAATCTCACCAGCTTTTGGTATCCTTTGCTTTCTTGATCATAGCCAATCTGACTGGAATAAGATAAAAATCTCAAAGTGGTTTTAATTTGCATTTACTTAATTATTAGCAACATTCAGCACATTTTAAGATGTTTCTCAGCCATCTTTACTTCTTCGCTTATGAAGTCTCTGTTCAGCTCTTTACTCCATCTTTTGAGTGAGTCATTTTTTTTTTTGCTCCTTTGTTTTTTGAGTAGTTTATATATTAAGGATGTTAATGCTCTATCAGATGTATCACTGGTGAAGGTTTCCTCCTACTCTGTGGGTGTTCTCTTCACCTCTTTGATTGTTTCTATCTCTGTAAAGAATCTTCTGAGTTTAATAAGGTCCAACTTAATAAGGTCAATTGATGACCTTATTTCCTGTGCAGCTGCTGTCTGATTTAGAATGTCTTTTCCTATGTTTATGTCTTGTAGGTTACTGCCAACATTTTTTTTCTATCATTTTCAGAGTTTCAGATTTCACATTGATATCTTTGATCCATTTGAAGTTGATTTTTGTACAGGGTGAGAACAGGGATTTAATTTTATTCTTCTACAAGTGGTGATCAAATTTTTCCACCACCATTTGCGGAAGATACTGTCTGTCCTCCAAATCTTCTTGACCTCTTTGTAAAATATGAGGTGGATGAAACTCCATGTGCTCAGGTTAGAATTTTCATTTTTGTTCTATTGAATCTATAGGTCTGTCTTTGTGCCAATGCCAGGCTGGCTTTATGACTATAGCCCTGTAATATAATTTAAATCTGGTATAGTAATCCCCCCTGCATTGCTCTTTTTACTCAGAGTTTCTTTGGCTATCTGGGGTCTTTTGTTTTCTATATGAACCTTACAATTTTTTTCTAGGACTTTGAAAAAGTTCATGGGGATTTTAATTGCGATTTCATTGAATCTGTATATTACTTTGGGCAGGATGGTCGTTTTTACTATATTTATTCTTCCAATTGATGAACATGGGCAGTCCTTCCATTTTCTACTGTCTTCTTAAGTATCCTTCTTCAGGGATTTAAAATTTTCATTATAGAGATTTTTAGTCTCTTTAGCAATATTCTTAACAGAAAAAAAGCTCTTTATAGATCATTTAAAAGAAGGTCCTGAAAATATATTTGAGGCACTCTTCTACCAACTACTGACAATATAGGCTGTTTCTGAATCTCAGCCTATTTCAGAGATGAATGGTTTAAGAGCCCAGACTTTGAATGTCCATGAAAATGGCAGACCCCCTATAGCCTTAGAGGAGGGCAGAAGCTGTCTCATGACTGTAGGATATCAAGTTTCTTAGGTTACATTAGAGGCTTCTAAAGGTAGCACTATTGAACCACTATAGTCAGTTTACACGGTAAGAAATGTGTTTGTCTCACTGACTTTAAGCCTAGCAGTCTGTTCTAAACTCTGAAGAAATCCAATGACTTGTGACTTGTCTTTAGGTGAATAAACTGGAATGAAGAAGCTCTTGAGTATCTATGAAGGGCTTATGATTATATTATGTGTAGTGTGTGAGTGTGTGTGTTTTTGTGTCTGGGGGTTTGTATGTATATGGAGCAGAACATACACCAGATATCAACCTCCAGTGTCATTTCTCAATTTCTCATATATAACACTGTCCCAGTTATTTTAAAAAATATATTATTTATTATTTTAAGTGTGTGAGTATAATACCTGCATGTATATAGATGAACCTATGTTGGCCAATGACTGTGGAGGTCCAAAAAGGAAGTTGGAGCCCCCAAAATAGAGTTACAGATGGTTGTTAGGTGCCATGTGGTTGTTGGGAATGGAACCTGGGTCCTCTGAAAGAGAAACCAGTGCTCTTAACCTCTGAGCCATCTCACTAGCCACTTCCATGTTATTTTTGAGACCTGGCATTTCACTGCCTAGAACTTTCCCAGTATAGTAGGCTGGCAGGACAGTAAGTCCCAGGGATCCATCTGCTTCCACCTCCCCTGTGCTAGATGTATACTAACATACCTGTCTGTTTTTACTTGGCTGCTAGTGATTGAACTCAGGTCTCATGCTTTCAGTGTGAGCACTTTATTAATGCTCAGTGTGCCCTGTTCTTAGGGCCAATATTGACTTAATATACATGTGTGATTTTTTTAATGTTTTGAATCTGTCCTGGAGTTTCTCAACTTTAACTGTTCACATTTTATCAAAATCATTAAGTCCTTCACAGAGCATATTACTTTCCTTGCCTGAGTAAACCTAAACTTCCTTTCCCTAGGACCTCAGTAAGTGATGACACCACAATTCCCTGTGTGAATACAGTCCCCAGTTATCCTGCCCTGTCTATACCTACACATACATACACATAGCTGTTGTATTAGCTACTTTTCTGTTGCTGTGATAAAACCAGCATGACCAAGGGAACTTATAAAAGGTACAGTTTATTTGAGCTTATAATTGACTGTTCCAGGGAATTAGAATCCATTGTGGTGGGAGGCATGGTGGCTGGAGCTGGAGCTGGAGCAGAAAGCCGAGGTTCATATCTCACAATAAGCACCAGAGAGAGAGAGAGAGAAAGAGAGAGAGAGAGAGAGAGAGAGAGAGACTGGAGACCACAAGTCTTGTTAAACTCACCAAGCCTGCCCCCAGTAACGTACTTCCTCCAGCATGGCCACACTTTCTAAGACCTCCAAGAGCAGTGCCACCAACTGGAGACAAAATGTCTGAATACATAAAGCCTATGGGGGACACTATCATTCAAACCACCACAGCTGTCTACTTATACATGTGATTCTGGTTCACTTTATGACATTAAAACTGCAATCACATGGGCTAGGGAGAGAGTTTATTTGATAGAGAGCTTGCTGTGTATGAAGACTGGAGCATGGATCTTCAAAACGTGTGCAGAAAACTAAATGGACATGATGGTCTGTAACACCAATGTGTTGGAAGCAGACAAAAGAATCTCAAAGCATGATGGGTAGGTAAAGAGTGAGCTCTGGGCTATGAAGAGATAATGCCTCAGTATGTACAATGAAGACTGATGGAAGAAGACTTTTAATGTCAACCTTGGGCTTCCAAATGCACTTACATGCACACACACACACATACACACACACACATACATACACACATACCCAGGCACGTGCTATAACACATACATGCAAGCACACACACCAGACACAGGTACGTGTACATGCCACACATACATGTAAACATAATAATCCTGCATTATTATTCCTTCCTTATGACTAGAGTACATCTTGCTATTTGATTGGTCATGTGATTATTATCAAAACCTGGACTTCTCTCTAGTATTTGGGAAGCGGAACCACCATTAAATTCCAGTTAATTTTCTAAACATGATTAAATATTGATGGTTCTAAATTTGCTTTTAGTAGCATAAACTTTTGTGCATTACTACCTCAATTGGTTTTATTAATCAGCAAGTTTGTCAGAAAATACAATATGCTTTAGTTAATCATAAGCTGTTATATAATAGAGAATATTGAATATTACTCTATTATTTAATGGTTACTGATCATTAATACTTGCTGGAAACCTCTTGAATTAAAAGGTTACAGTATTACACATAATGTTTTAATATTGTTATAATATTCATTAGTAGAATGCATATCAGTCTTTAATTAAATATGCCGAGGGGCTAGAGAGATGGCTGAGCAGTTAAGAATGTGTATTGCTCATGCAGAGTATCATGTTCAGTTCCCAGCTCCCAGCACCCAATTTGGGGAACTCACAACCACCTGTAAACCTAGATCCAAGGGATCTGACACCTTCTTCTGTCCTTCATAGGTATCTGTACTGACATGGCACTCATGGACGTGCACACACACACACACACACACAAACAGAGAGAGAGAGAGAGAGAGAGAGAGAGAGAGAGAGAGAGAGAGAGAGAGAGAGAGAGAGAGAGAGAAATTGGCCTTCATTTCACTCAGTTTGAATGAAGGAAGCCCATGGATCTGCTTTAGGTAAGTTCTTCCATTGCTTAGCAACACATTCAAATTCTAGCTCTGGGAAATTTTCATAATATACTGCTTTAGTTCTGACTCTTCATTTCACAGTTACACAAGATAAGCTTCAGGATCAGTGATGTAACTCAGGGTTGCCCAGTTCACACAGAAAGAAAAGCAAGTAGCCTTGTTTCCTTCTTGTTCCTAGTTGACAAACATCTTGATCTAGCAAAGCCTCAGTGATGAAGATGCTTGCCACTGAGTCTAAAGATGAAAGTTCAGTCTCTTGGGCCCACCTAGTGAAAGGACAGAACCAACTTCATCTGCATGTTGCTTCTGACGTCTACATGTCCATGAACACCTTCTTACCATGTCCATGAGCACCTCCTCCCACAACAAAGAGCAATAAGTAAATACAAATTACATCTTTAAAAAATAGAGAGTAGAAAGAGCAATTGCATGCATAAAGATCAAAGTGCAGGACAGAAATGAAAAGTGCTAATGCTAGAAGAGACTAAGCATGATGAGTTTCCCAGACTGGAAGCAAAGGGACTGAGGTTAACTTCACTATGTGACTGTACTGTCTACCTCAGGCAGTGCAGCATCATAAAGCCAAGATGTAAAGCTCAGAAAGTTGTTTCTCACAGTATAGGAGGTAGAGAAATCCAAAATCACAGGAGTTCAGTTCTTAGTGAGAACATATTCCTGACTTGCAGTTGGCCACTAAGTCACCTTATCTTTCCATGGGGAGAATATAGAACAATTTCTCTAATGTCTCCTATTATACAAACATTAATCGTATCCAAACAAAGCCTAGCCCTTGTATAATCATGTAAAACCCTATCTATGTCTCAGAGGCCCCTCTTCAGATCCTGTCGTTAGTGAGTGCCTTCTTATATGGGTGTGTGGGCACAGGCTTTTCTGTGTGAATTCATAGGGCAGACTTTCAGTTCATACATAAATGAGGAAAGTTATATTGATAAAAAGGAAAAGCTGAGAGAGTCCCAGAGGGAGTACCACGGCTTAAACCATTAATATTCAAGCGACTCTCAGAAATATTTCATGACAGATAAGGCACAAAATGCCAAATGTTGGAGGCAGAGCCAAAGTTAGGCATAGTTGATAGTTGAAGGAATAGAAAAGATACTGTATATCATTAAATCATGCCCAAGAAAGACAAGGCAAGCATTGTTCAAAAGACTCTTAATGAGTTTCTTTTTAAAAAGTAAGAGAATAAAACTTTAAATTTCAATGTTTCCACTGATTTAAATTGCATTAAATAAACATTGAGTTTTATATTTCAAGGCTACTGGGTAGCTTTGGATGCCCTGGAATCCACGTGGAACATGCTAACCTTGAACACACAGAGATCCCCCTGTCTCTGCCTCTTGAGTGTTGGAATTAAAGACCTGAGCTGGTTTGCATGGATTGCAGTTTTAAAATCCTAGTATATTTATATTCTAATGAGTGGCTTCTTATTCATCATTAACTTAACTAAAAAATGAAACCAATTTCAAGGATAGTCTTTGGACCAGAAACAAAACACCAGCATCAGACTATGTAAGGTGGCACCTCCTTACGTCACACATCCCAGGCTTAATAGGCAGGGATACTCTAAGCAGCTGGTAAGAGAGAGAGAGAGAGAGAGAGAGAGAGAGAGAATAGATAGAGCTAGAGAGATAGAGATAGAGAGAGAGAGAATAGATAGAGCTAGAGAGATAGAGATAGAGAGAGATAGAGATATATAGACTGGTATCAGTTTACTGTGGATTTAACAAAGAAGCACTGTGCAGACTTGCTATAGCAGGAGCTAAAATATGAAGATAATGGGATTCAGAGTTCCTTTCATTTAGAAGGTGAATTTTGACTTTGCTAAATCAAAAGCATTTGAGAAAAGTAATTTGGACAGATGTTATGAAGAGTGGCAATATTTTCCCTTTTTGGCTTTCTGAAACAATTCTCATCATTGTAGATACATGAACTCAAAACAGAGGGACTTTTTCAGAGAAATCATTCAAAGTCATTTTGCAAAGAAAAATATAATGAATCTGTTGTGTGTGGAATGGTGGGAGGAATTTATAACTTCAGTCAAAAAATGATCATTCTACACAGTAAGATATTCACTGAATATCTTACTGTGTAGAATGATCATTGTGCTCTCTCATGCCCAGCATAGAAGAACTAACTGAAATAAGTACAATTAAAATTACCTGACTTAAATGCACAGAGCTTCAATAAAATATTGGGTTTGGGGAAAAAATAGTAAAAATAAAATATTTAAAATATAAAAAATGGGGCTTGAGAGATGGCTCAGCAGTTAAGAGCACCGACTGCTCTTGCAGAGGACCCAGGTTCAATTCCTAGCACCCACATGGCAGCTAAGAACCACCTTTAACTCCAGTTCCAGGAGAATCCAACACCTTCTTCTGACCTATGTAGCATTGTATGACATGGGTGCACCAACCTATATGGAGACAGTATACTCATAGAAATAAATAAATAAATAATAAATAAATAAATAAATAAATAAATAATACCTGACTTAAATTTCTTGCTACAAATATAACTGTGGAAGTTTAGTTGCTTGTATGCTACTTTTTAATCCTCAGACAAAGCAAAATGCAAACTTATTATTTTACTTTTCTTCTAAATGTCCCTAACATTGAAAATAACCCTCAGAAGTTATATATCTAAGGCACAAATACAATGATGTAAAGATTAAAGTATGGGTTTGGTGTTAAAATATAGGTCTCTACTGGAGGAGCCCTGATTTTAGATAATGAATGGATTCTCCTGGACACTCATCAAAGTTCAGTTATTAGATGTATTCAGCAGACCACTTCTGAGCAGCATGTAGTGAGGCATATTTAGAATTTCAGTAAAGAAAAAAATAAAAGAGCCTCAGTAAAGTATTGACTGACCTTGTATATTGCAAATGATGGACACTAAAAACATCAGTGCATCATTCGATGGATGAGGACACTTGAAAATTCTAGAAGCATGGAATGATATATATTGGATTTGAAGCTTTCTGTTCCAGTTCTGAAATTCTTTTCAGTTTGCATGTACATGAAGACTTTTCAAGATATATTTATCTCAATTGATTTAGTGTAACTACATTATTTATAACCCATCCCACAAACAGTAGATTCAAATGTTTTATTTATTTTATTTTTTTCTTGTTTTAAATATTTAATATACTATTTTTATTTTATGCATATATTTCCTGCATATGTATAAGTGCATCCATGTCTTGGAATGCCTGCAGACATCAGAAGAGGATGTTGGATCCCTTGGAACTAGAGTCACAGATACACTACCCTGTGGATGTTGGGAAACAAACTTGGGTACAAGAGCAGCTATTGTTTTGAACTGCTGAGCCACCTCTCCAGCCCAATTGCTTGTTTATTTTTTAAACAGTTTTATTAGATAGCCCTAGCTGGCCTGGACTACCATATGAAGACCAGTCTGGCAGTGGATTTTAATCCATCTTCCTGACTCTATCTTACATATACTGGGATTATAAGCATGTATCATCGTAACCACCTAAAATTTTGGGTTAATAATAAGCCAGATGTGGTAATTTTTTTATTTTTTTAATTTATTATTTCTTATGTGTATGAATGTACTGTCTGCATATAGGTTGGTGCACCTGTGTCATGCAATGCTGCAGAGGTCAGAAGAGGGTGTTGGATTCCCCTGGAACTAGAGTTAAAGATGGTTCTTAGCTGCCATGTGGGTGCCGGGAATTGAACCCAGGTCCTCTGCAAGAGCAGTCAGCACTCTTAACTGCTGAGCCATCTCTCCAGCCCCCAGAAGTGGTAATTTTATACAGTGTAAATTGCCTTCTGTTTCTGTGACAAAATACACTCACCAAAACCAACTTGGAGAGTAAAGTGTTTATTTAGCTTACACTTCCAGGTTACAATCCATCACTGAGGGAAGTCAAGGCAAGAAATCAAGGCAGGAATTTGTAGTAGAACTAATGGAGTAGTCCTGAGTACTGGTTTTGTTTCTCCAGCTAGACATCTGCTATATTCTATATCTTAAGTATGAGCAAATGGGTATGAAACTTTTGAGATAACAATATATTTGCCAGTGTCTACATTTCATAGAGAAAATTGAAACTCTGGTCCAGTGTTCTATCCAGCATCATTTCATGCCCAAACACTTTCTTTTAGAGCTTACACTTTGTGGAGAAACCGTGTTTATTGTCCACAATGTCTAGAAACAGCTCTGTATTCATTTCTAGTGATAAATGTAGACATAGAGAGTGGCCAAAGTGGAATAAAATTGATGGCAGGGATGCCTTGCTCTGCAACACATAGTACTTAAAGAATGAATAAAAAATGATTTGGGGGCATGTGCAGAGATGGCTGAGACTTTATGAGTAAGTACTGGTTTTTCAGAGGACTGGAATTAGATTTCCAGAACCCACATCAGGCAGCACAGAACTATTTGTAACTGTAGCCCCAGAAGATCATCTCCCCTCTTCTGCCGTATGTGGGTACCTACAAACATCTCTGTATAGTTCTACACAGATATACTCATATGTACATTATTTAGAGACAGAAACAAATCTTTAAAAATATGATCTACTCTTGTGAACTTGAAGTTGTGCTCCCCACAGGAGAACCTGGAGCTGTGGTCTAGAATTTGGTGCTGTGGTCTCCTCTTGTGAGCTGTAACTGCAGCCCCCTCACATGAAAGTGAAGCTTTGGACCCCTACCTTGAGACACAGTTACACATTCCTTTATCAGGGTGGGATGGTGGTGGAATAGAGTAGAGCATGGAGGACTTCCATCTCATGCAAGGCAGAAGTTTCACTCTTCTCCGAGTGACTCCAATCCCTAGAGGCCCCTCCTCCAAGGTCCAAGGTATTGCATGGCAGAGGCTTTGCCTCTCATGGTGAAGACAGGGGAGGCCTCTGTTATTCGAAAATTCTAGTCTTAGGAAGGATGATTCTTTGGAAAGTACCTCCTACCTCCTCTGAACACAGCTGTGATCCCCATTCCACACTTGGTTCTGGGTATACAAGCCTTTATGTTGGACCTTTCCCATCACTAGACACCAAGAGGTTTTCCATTATTTTTCTGTTGTTCTTCTACAGCCCCAGTAGGTTTTTATCTATGCCCTAATTGAACAGAGATAAAAATCATTCTGGGAAGTTAAAAAAGAAGAAAAAGAAAGTATAGCAATAACTAAACTGATATAATCCACTGATATTATGCAATCATACCTTCAACTATAAATTCAAAATTCTATGTTTACTATGACTTTTGTATAATTTTACCAACAAAACTACTACCAAGCTTCAGCAGTTATGTGAAATTGTTCCTATAATATGAATTTTCCATTCACTCCCTTTTCCAAATTCCCCAGAATATAGAAAGTCTTACAATTTAATCATGTTACTTCATAAAAAAGCAACATTAAGAAAATATTTTAATTAAAAATATGATGTACATAGAGTCTTAACATAGCATAGTCTCATCCTCCAATTGCTGAAGTTGTTAAGCATGGCTTTAACTTCTGAGTTATTTATGATTTTCTGATCTCACAGATAAATATCCATGTGATATTTTATAATTAGTAAATGATACTGGATAGGAAAAGAGATGGTGACTTATATATTCAAAATCCACTCTCACCTTGCTTTAATCAAGTGGTAAGCAACAGGTTGTACTTCAGAGTATGAAATCACATTAAGAATATGACTAGAACATTTAACTTCATTTATTGTTAAAGAGTTATGAATGTTGAAAATGATAAAATGACTCAGAGGTACTGTGAGAGCTGTCACCAAAACCATGAACAAAAATGATTATTTTGATTGTCTTTAAATTTCCATACAAATTAATGTATTTTCTTCAGTTATATATGTTTTATTTGATTAAATATACTTAATTGCATATTATTAAATAACTAACATTCAAAAATAATATGGGTTTATACATATTTTAGAAACTGCTATATTTCTGTTGCTGTTTAAGTATACCCTGACAAAAAGCAAATTTAGGGAAACAGAGCTTATTTTGTCTTAAAGGTTCAAAGGAGTACAGTCCATCATGGGATGTCCTGGAAGCAGGGGTGTTAGGCTGGCCTGGAGGTCCACAGGAAGCAGAGATCACCTTTCACCCCACACAGGAAGGAGAGAGAGAGAGAAAGAGAGAGAACTGCCACTAGGCTACCAAACCTCAAAACCAGTCCCAAATAGCACCACCAGCTGTGGACCAAAACTAGCCTACCACCTGACCCAGTCATATCACTCCTGGGTATATATTCACAAGATTTGTCCTACCACAGATATACATGTGCATCTATGTTTACTGCAGCTCTCTTCACAATAGTGAGGTATTATGATAAGACATCATGTTAAGTGAAGTAACACAGTCCCAGAAAAACATGAGGAATGGTATCCCTCATCTGTGGATCTATCACCATGTACCTAGTTGTAAGGCAAACCGAGCAACGTTAATGTCATATTCCTCATGTTCTGAAAACAACTGTGCTCTTATATTGTGAATACCTTAACAGGTTCTAGAATTAGCCTACAATTTATTTTCAGACTTTGGAATTTTAGTATACGTGTGGAGGGTGTGTATGCATATTTTACAGTAATATAAAATCAAAATGGAAAAATGTGAATCCTGAAATATGATTTGGAAATAACATACAGTTTGTTTTCAGACAACATGATTTTAGAATAGGTGAGGCATATATATATATGCATAGTTGAAGCAATAGAAGTTGGAGGGAACAACAACAACAAAAGAACTGGGACAAAATACCCGACTGAAACAGTGAAGTTCTCTCCAAAACAACCATCCTCTGCTTTGAAAAAAAAACAAACAAACAAAAAACACCTCTGGAAAGACTCAGGGAAAAGATGCAAGACATGTATGGCAGAACACATGAAATCAGGGGTGGGGGGAGGGAGGGAAAGGGAAATGAGTCTAAATTGAATTCAGTAATGATGTATGATATATGAAAAAGTTTAATAACAATAAAAATATATTAAAAAGATGATTTTCCTTATCTTTCTAGGGGCTCAAGGGAAAAGGAAATGGAGAAATAGGTCTTTTCATGTGAACAGAGTATTAAACTAAACAAAACCAATTTTGGAAATAAAATAAGTACATGAAGCGATGCAGGTCATGAATGATCATCAGGGAAATGCAAATCAAACCCACTGGATACCACTTCACACCCATCAGAATGGCTAGTATCTAAACCAAAATTTTAGTAACAAATGTTGGCAAGGATAACAAAAAGTGAAAACGTCCTTCATTTTGATTTTTTTTCTCTGCTGATGAGACTGCAAAATCTTGTAGCTAGCTTGGGGGCTGGAGAGATGGTCTAGCGGTTAAGAGCACCGACTGCTCTTGCAGAGGACCTGGGTTCGATCCCCAGCACCCACATGGCTGCTGAGAACTGTCTTTAACTCCAGTTCCAGGGGAATCTGACGCCCTCTTCTGACCTCCATGGCATTGCACGACACGGGTGCACAAACCTACATGCAGACAGTACATTCATACACATAAGTAAATAAATAAAAATAAATAAATAAATAAATAAAATAAAATAAAATACTTCTCTCTCTTACTCTCTCTCCATCTCTCTCACTTTCTCTTTGTGTGTGTGTGTGTGTGTGTGTGTGTGTGTGTGTGTGGTGTACACACATAGGCAGGTTAAAGGGCTACAAGCTGGAGACCTTTCTCTCTATCCATCCTTATGTGGTTTCTAGGGCTGGGACTCAGATCCTCAGGATACTACATTAAGCTTCTTTAACTGGTGAACCATCTTTCTAGCCCTAGTGTAGTTTTATTTATCTAAATGATTTTTATTTAATAAGAGACATTACATAATATTCCATTAAATACCTTATACAAGTTTACAGATGAGAAAGGGGTTCTACAAATATATAAACAGAGGTCAGAAAATGTTATAGTAATTCTGATTAGCCATTGCTCTGGAAGAAGGGAAAGCATTACTGTAAGTGTGATTCATGTTCTTGCTTAAAGATCTTCTCCAAAACCTTCAGGCATACAGATGGGAAACAAGTGCTGACAGGTTAAATGCTGAGGTCACACAGATTTTGACCTGTGACTGTTTGTATATAGTGTCTGTTTTAACTTCAGTCTCTGAAAAAATAGAGCACCATGTTTATGTAGGTAATATTCATAGCATTCTTTTTCATTTTTGTTCTGAAATAAGGTCTCCTATAGTTTAGGCTGATCTAGAACTCCTAATGTAGCTGATCTAGAACTCCTAATGTAGCTTTGTATATAGTGTCTGTTTTAACTTCAGTCTCTGAAAAAATAGAGCACTATGTTTATGTAGGTAATATTCATAGCATTCTTTTTCATTTTTGTTCTGAAATAAGGTCTCCTATAGTTTAGGCTGATCTAGAACTCCTAATGTAACTCCTAATGATCTTGAACTTGTGCCTCTCCCTCCTGAGTGCAGATATCAAGAGATGTTCACCAACATAGCCAGTTTATGGGGACTGCAGATGGAACTCACAGATTTGTGTATGGGAGGTATGCACTCTGGACTGAGCCACACCCACAGCTCATCCCCATACTTTCTGTTAGTTGTATTAAAATTTTTGACTTAGAATCCAGGAGGAAGATAAGCCATTCCTCGGAGGTGCCAGGTCCTCTCCCTTCCTACACTCTTAATTTTCTGCTCTTTCTGTCCTACCTTTTTTTTCCCCCCCGATTCATTGACAGAATTCCCATTATCTCTTATTATCCTTAAATCTTTGCAATTAAACTGAAGCTACCTCATATATTTTTGTGATTATCAATAGTAGGTCAAAAGGACAGTAATACAAATTGATGGGTAACACAAACTGATGCTGTCCTGTCCCTCAGCTCTTGCTATCTGGAAACAATGGATTAAACCAAAAGAAATACAGTTTGAACAGATGTTATTTTTTTTTATTTTAAAACAATAACAAGATTAATTTATTTGGCAATCAGAACATGTCTGAATAATTTGTTGAGTTTGTACCCATGATAATTGAAAATACAGCTATACACTATGATTTATTTTTAATTACTTTATTTTTTCATTTTTTAACAGTAAGCAATAATTTATGATGAGCAGATGTTTATTTAGAAAAGCCACAGAACCAAAGTCAAGTGAGCCGAGCACTCCTAAGAGAAACTAGAACGGGCTGCCCAAGGTGGGGAACAGCAGATTGGATTAAACATTGTGTATTTTAAGCAAGATTTTATTGCTATTTATGAGTTGAGTGGCATATATTCATGAGATTAAGTGACCCTTTTTCTGTGCCAAATTATGGTGGACTGACTCCTCCTTCTATAAAGGTATTTCCCTTCATATTTCCACAGAGGAAGGCTGTCAAAATCACAACATAAGTAAGATAATATATCTGGTCTGTGAAGGATGCAGACCCTTCACTGGTGCACATGTGTGAAGGAATGTCCAGTATTATAGTGTCCAACAGAGTGGAGGCAATCCTTCTCAGCACTGAGGGTGCACCGATCAACACAAAGGGCTTTCTGCCAGGGAGGAGACATGGGTGCTCAGGTGCAGCTTCAGTTTGCTTTGTGACAATTCGTCTAACTCCCTGCTCCCAGTGCTCCCTTTCTTGGAGAAGGTAGAATCTTTCTCAGAAGCCTTTTTTAATCACAATTTAGTTTATTACCTCGGGGGCAGGGGAGCTCCAGTGACGCTCAGAGCCTCCTAAGACTTAGACCAAGGAACTTTTTTCTTCATTTTCTTTCTGAACCCCTCTCTCTCTCTCTCTCTCTCTCTCTCTCTCTCTCTCTCACTCACTCTCTTCTCCCTCTCTCTCTGTAACATCTGTATATATGACACATGTATGTACTTGGGAAGGCCAGAAGAGTGTGGCAGATCCCCTGGGAACAGTTACAGGAGGTTGTGACCCACCCCACAAGGGTGCTGGTAATTAAACTCAGGTACTCTTCAAAAGCAGCAAAAGCTCTTGACGCATGAACCATCTTTCCTGCTCCATCTTATATTTTACATGTGTAAGGTTTTTTGCCTTCATGAATGTAAGTGCATCATGCAATCTTATAAGAACCAGAATAGGTAGGTTATAGGTCTCCTGGAACTGAGATTCTGGACAGTTGTCGGCCACCATGTGCATACTGGGAACCAAACTCTGGTGCTCTAGAAAAACAACCCATGCTCTTAATCATTGAGCTGTCTCTCTAGCCCCAGCTCTGAAGATTTGTTTTTATTTTTAATTATGTGTATGTTTTTGGATCTATGTGTGGGTATGTACACATTGAGCAGAGGCACCTCTGGATTCTAGAAGAGAGTTGGATCCTTTGCAGCTAGTGTTACAGGCAGTTGTAAGCCACCAGATGTGAGTGCTGGGAACCTAACTCTTTTTCCCTGGAAGAGTAGCAAGCACTCTTAACTGCTGGGTCACATGTGCAGACCCCATGTCCTTCCTGTATCTGGTCAGCTTGGCTATTTCCTACCCAGCTACAGGCTATTATATTTCTTATCCCTGGTATTGCCACCCTAATTAGTCTCACAGTACTATTTGTGGATTAAATGGGTGAAGGATTAAAGTGGGTGAAGAAAGAATGGATAATGACACACACTCTGGAAGTGAGGGCTCCTTAAGAGAATATGAACTTTAAGTGTTTTAATAATAGCTAAATATAGGGTTGGTGGCTTTCAGAACTACATTGTTCACTTGTGGGCTGGAGGGATAGCTTGGTCATTAAAGGCTCGCACTAATAAAACAAAAAATCAGATAATGTCACTTATATACCCAAAATTAGAGGACTTAGTAAAAGTGTTTTGGGGTGTACTTATGTTTATTTAATGACTTTTTATAATCTGGATTTTCTAGTACAGGCTCATAATCATAGTTATCCAGGAAGCTGAGCTACTATGGTCACAGTTACAAAGCCTGCTTGGTCTACAGTGTGAGGTTAAGGCCATCCTGGACAACTTAGTTTGACCCATCATGTCCAAACATCAAATTAAGCCGGGCGTGGTGGCGCATGCCTTTAATCCTAGCACTCGGGAGGCAGAGGCAGGCGGATCTTTGTGAGTTCAAGGCCAGCCTGGTCTACAGAGTGAGTTCCAGGACAGCTGGGGCTACAGGGAGACCCTATCTCGAAAAGACCAAAAAAAAAACAACAACAACAAAAAAAAAACAAACATCAAATTAAGAAGGCCAGCAAGATGGCCCAACAGGTTAAGGCACTTGCCACCAAGCCTAATGACCTGAGACCTGAGTTCAACCCCTGAATCCCACAGGGTGGAAGGAAAGAACCAGCTCCCAGAAGTTGTCTTCTGACCTATATGCACATGCACAAATAAAGTAATAAGAAATTAAAAGTAATAAAATGATAATGATGTTAGGGGAATACAGCACAGTAGTATGGAACTTGCCTAATACATATTTGAACAGGATGTTTCTGTAGCCCCACCTGTCCTGACCTGATTATGTAGACCCAACTAGACTTAATTTCAAAGAGATCTGTCTCCTGAGTGCTAAGATTAAAGGTGTGTGCCACTATGCCTGGTGTAAAATCTTAGGTTAATTCTCAATCCGCCCTACAAAATCTTTAGTGAATGAAATTGTAAAGTGATTTATGAGGTATATTTTACATGTTTGCTGATAGAAAGATAAAACACAACAAAAGGTTCAAGGAATTCTTAAAATCCATAGTATTATAAGGAAATCAATAAATACTTTAATGATAAAAATGGTTCATAATTGTGAATTTTTCTTAGAAGTTTCAAAGATGAGAAAAGAGTATAATGCGGTTAAACTCTAGACTTATGAATGTTTTATTGGCTTTTTAAGGTCTCCTGTTTGAAGCATCTCTAAAAAAGGAAAGAAAGAAAAAGAAAGAAAGAAAGAAAGATTGTTTATAATTATGTTATCTTCACTTTTTTATTATTTTCTCAAAAGTCTCAACTATTAGCCAGCAGAAGCAGAAGACTTAAACCTGTTCCTAGGGCTTAGCCATTACACTCCCTTCCCATGTCCTTTAATTCCCCTTTTGTTCTCTCTCTCTCTCTCTCTCTCTCTCTCTCTCTCTCTCTCTCTCTCTTTCTCTCTCTCTCCTTTCTCTTTCTCATGACATGTATTTGGCTTGTGTACACATAGGGGTACACCCGCCTGTCTGTTCAGAGGCCAGAGGATGCCATTGGACATCTCCCTCTGTCATCTCAGCCTTATACCTCTGAGGCAAGATCTCTGGCTGAACCTGTAACTCCCAATTGTCAGCTCTACTAGCAGTCAGCAATCTCCAGATATTCTCTGAGAGAAGTGAGTTTACAGGCATGTACCAATGCCTAGTTTGTTATATCGGTGCCAGATCTGAACTCAGGTCTTCATACATGTGCAGGCACTGCTCTTACTAACCTAATTAACTAAATCCAGCCTCTCCCTTGTGATCTTAACCTGCCTCATGAACCCTAACTAGCCTTTCAATAAGACTTATTTCATGTTTTAGTTGCATTGACCCAAAGCATGATTCAGTTCTTATTAACATTGATCTGATACCAGGTATCTGCTAAATGTCAGTGAGGCTTGAGATATTTTATCTGACCAATGACAAATGCATGACAGAATGGTAGCAATACGGTTTGATATTAAAATGTGACATATATGAGGATGATTATGGCAGCCAAAAAAATGTATAACAGGAATTAGCTTCAGAGAAGTCTGTTTCACAGAGTGGGGGAGAATGTAAGTTCTGGATGGAATTAGCAAAGATATGTTCTCTAAGTTCCTAAACATGGGGACCATTAACCAATTTGTGTATACATGGAGAATAGATTTTACTGTAGTAAATCAGATCTCTGACTACAGGAGAAATGATGGCTTAGAGTCTTAGGAACATATGAAAATTCACATATTGACTTGTTGAATAAAAATATCACCCATTATTACCAGATTTAAAAACCTTAAGTTATGAAGTAATAATCAGTCAAAGGAACAAGTCAAGGTATGTCAATTAGGAAGATTGTTAAGTGAGTAAGGGCACTTACAACACAGCAGGAAGACCTGACTTCAGATCCCCAGAACCCATGTAAAAAGCAGGGTACGGTCCCAGACATGCCATAACCACACTGGTGTGGAGCTGGAAACAGGAGAATCACAGGTACTTTCTGGCTGCCACTCAAGGTTCTCTGAGAGAGACATCGTCTAAGAGAATAAGGCTGAGTGATAGAGCAGGTCACCCAGCACTTGCCTTTGTCCTCCACAAGTGCACACCTGAACACACACACACACACACACACACACACACACACACATGCAAAGACAAGCTCTTTCATAAGTATTTCTTGAAAGAGCTCCTCAATTTTCTTATCAATTCACAAATGCATGTGAAAATATGCAGGTAAGATTCTGGAGAGATGACTCAGTGATTAAGATCATTAGCTGTTCTAGCCAATGGCCAAAGATTCATTCCCACCACCAACTTGGAGGCTAACAGTCATCCATACTTCATAGTCCATGGAATCTGGAACTTTCTTCTGCCATTTGCAAGTATTTCACACATGCAGTACATTCATGCACATGCAAACAAAATATCCATACACATAAAATAAGTGAATAAAAATGTATCATTAATTCATTTAGCACATACTTATTTAGTAATTAAGCACTCTTTGTTTCTTTCTTTTCTTCTTTCTTTTCTTCTTTCTTTTCTTCTTTCTTTCTTTCTTTCTTTCTTTCTTTCTTTCTTTCTTTCTTTCTTTCTTTCTTTCTTTCTTTCTTTCTTTCTTTCTTTCTTCTTCTTTCTTTCTTTCTTTTTCTTGATCTCAAAGCCAAAAGGGGAGAAAAAGGTAAGAACAAAACCAAGTCTTGTTTGTGGCTCTCAAGAAAGAGGGAAATGGAAATCTCAGGTAGAATAGAAAGAGCTCTTGCCATCAGTTCCCATCCTGGTTCTTCATACAAGCAGGGGAGTCCAGCATGCAGTACCCAGTCCTCACTGGTGGGGAGGGGCTAAAATAGAAAGGAAAGGTAAAACACAGGAGCAGCCAAAAGGTTTAGGGAAACTGTTTAGAAAACAGACTGAAACAAGAAACAGGAAAGGTTAAGCAATTCTGAAGGATTTAGAAGAGTGAGCCCACTAACTAAGGTGGATGGCTTTGGTCTAATAAACTACTGCACTGGGCCAGGGATTCTTGGAAATTAGTCCATTATCTCATTAATGGACTAATTAATTCCACCTATTCTCCACCTTTCTAGTGGTAGTGCCTTGGCCAGGTGATTGATCTGCCCCAACTAGAATGTTAGGTTTCCACACAGGCCAGAGATTCTATTCTTCTGATCAAAAGGGAGTTTTCTCTTAATAGGCCTTTATTTATACTCTAACCATAACATTTTTGTAATAATTGTGACATTTTCAATTGAAATAGCACCTTATTTATTTTTCAATAGTTTTATTGATTTTTTTACATTTCATACGTCCTTTTCCAGTCCAATTTAGACTCATTTCTTTTCCATGCCCCCCAGCCCACACAATTTCATGCATTCTGCCATACATGTAGTCTTTTTCTCATGGAACTTTTTTAAATATTTTCACTATAAAGGGAGGGACACTGTCTCAAAAAATACCAAAAATAAATTTTAAAGCGAGGTGAGTATTGTTTGAGGGAGGAAAAGAAATTTTTTTTTTTATTTTAATTCTATTGATGCGTTTGTCATTTCTATACATCATTTTCCAATTCACGATCAGGCAATATTTCCTCTTTCCCTTCCCCCCCACCCCCCCCCATCCAACCATCCCAGATCATGTATTCTGACCCATAAACTGTCCTGCATCTTTCAGGTTTTTTTTTTTTTTTTCATTTTTAGCTTATGTATAAGTGATAATCCATGAGTATAAGCAATCCTTCGTGCAAAAACCAATCTATAGGACTGTTGTGCCCAAACCCCCACCAGTCCCCCTTTCAGTGGGGGGAAATTTTTACTGACTTCAGTCCAGTTCTTTGCTCCCAGTTTCTTTTTATTGATGTTGTTCCCTCCAATTTGTATTGTATGTATGTAAACTAAAATGATGTCATCGTGAAAAAACACTGTAGTTTGTAGTATTCCAAAGTCATCTCGATTTCACATATTCCCTCTTTGAATTTTATATTTATAAAAATATGCTACATTACCCTCCACCCATATGCCAAGATTACACAAATCTGAAAGTAATTGCGTAGTTAGGCTTCATTCTAGAGCTTGTTAAGAGTTCACATTTATAAGAGCCCCAGTTACTTTTCCGATAAACAGAGTGAGTATATAACATTTAACACTGCTCAGTTTGCCTTACAACTAAGGTACCTTGGTGCTGCTAGCATTGCTACAAATGAGGGATATCATTCTTTTGTTGCTTTGTCTGTTGTTTTTCTTGTTACTGTGTTACTTCACTTTAGCATATCTTCTGTTCCCAACCCATTACCTGCCAAAGTTCATGACATTTTTCTTTATCAGTACATAAAATCCATTGTGTAGATTTACTCATTTTCTCTATCATCATTATTGACGGGGGGAACTTGGGTTGGTTCCAGATCTTTTTTTTCTCTATTGTGAAGAGGGAACTTTATTGTGCAATAAATAGCATGTGCATGTATTCTGTGGCAATAGAGATGAGTCTGTAGGTATATACCACAGGAGGTGGTATTGACTGAGTCAGGTGATAGGTAGCTCAATTGTTGTCTTCTGTAGGGTTCTCCACAATGTTTTTCCATAGTGGTGCTACAAGTTTACATTCTCAACACAAGTGTTCCACACTCTCTCCATCTTGTATCATTTGTTTTCTTGATCCTAGCAGTGTCTTATGGGAGTCAGAGGATGATATTTTAAAGTGGTTTGATTTGTATTTCTTTTAGTTTAATTATTAGAGCTGTTGACTCATTTTAACATGTTTTCTCGCCCACCTTTATTTTCCTCAGTTGTGAAGTCTCTGTTCTGGTCTTTCTCATCTTTTGAATGAGTCATTCGTTTTCTTACTTTTTGTTTTTTGAGTAAGTTTTATATTCTGGAGTTTAACTCTCTTCAGATGTATCCAGCTGTGAAGGTTTCTGCTCCCCCCCTGTGGGTTCTCTTCATTCACTTCCTTGATGTTTCTTTCAATGTACAGAAGCATTCAGTTTAATGAGGTCTCACTTGTCAATTGTTGACCTTATTTCCTGCTCAGATTCTGTCTTACTTAGAAAGTCTTCTCCACCGATAGTTTTGGCAACTACCTGTAGCATTTGGGGAAGGAGGCAGAGGCAAGTGGATCTGGATTTCGAGGCCATCCTGGACTACATAACACTTTATTAAAAAAAACAAGCAAAAGAAAAAAAAAAAAAGCAATCTTTCTATGCCTATGTCTTGTTGGTTGTTGCCAACATTTTCTTCTATAAATTTTCATTTGGCGTTTCATGTGAGGTCTTTGATCCCATTTTGAGTTGATTTTTTTCAAGCAGTAGTTAAGAGGAGGGTGAGATTAGGGGTTCTAATTTATTCTTCTGCAAATGGTTATCTAGTTTTGCCAATACCTTTTGCTGAAGATGCATGCCTTCTAATCACTATTGAGCTTGCCCTCTTTTGGCCCCCTTTGTCACAATATGACGTGGCTGAGATTGACCATGAATTGTTGTGCTCAAAGTTTCGATCTTGACATTTGTTCCATTGGTCTGCAGGTCTGTTTGTGTCAGTACCAAAGCTGTTTTTTTTACGACTATATCACTATAATATAGTTTGATATCTGGTATGAGTATTCCCCGCTGCTTGTTCTGTTCACTCAGCTTGCCTTGGCATCATGGGTTTTTTTTTTCCATATAAATTTAAGGACTTTTTTTTCAGAATATGAAGAAACTCATCAGGATTTTCAAATTGGGATTGTCAATAAATTCGTCATATTACAGTCTTGCGTGGAATGGACGTTTTTACCAAATTAATGTTTCCAATCCACAGCATGGGAAGTCTTCCATCTTCTGATGTACTTATTTCCCTTCTTCTGGTGGCTTTTTAAACTTTTTCTTGTAGAGTCTTTGGGTCTTTGCGTAGGTTTTGTTCCTAGGTATTTTTGTTCTGTTGTTGTTTTTGAGGCTATTGTGAGTGTGAGGTTCTCCTTGAAACTTTTCTCATTTGCTTTTTTTTTTGTTTTTTTTTTTTTTTTTTTTTTTTAACAGCAACAGGCTGTTTACTTGATTCTTTTTAGGTTTAATTTTCTATCGCTCCCACTTTCTGAAACTCTTAAACATTTATTAGGGTTTTATCTGAGTTAGTTTTTAGCATTCCTTATGTAAGCAATCATATTGTTTGCAAAAAGGGATTGCTTGACTTCATATTTTCCAGTTAATAGTCCTTTAATTTTCCTTTGCCTTACTGCCCTAGCAAGGGTTTCAAGTACTTTATTGAAGAGGAGTGGTGATAGGGGACATCCTTCAAAGTTCCTACATTTAAGGAGAACGCTTCTAACTTTTCTCCATTTAGGATGATGTGGCTATGGGTTTGTTGTATATTGGATTTGTTTACACTGTGAGGATGATCCCTCCAGTCCAGCTTCTTCTACGGATTTTAAGCATGAAGTGATTGTCTCTGGAATTTGTCAAAGACTTTCTGCTTTAATTGAGATGATTTATGTGGTTTCTTGGTTTCTTCTTTCAGTCCATTTATGTGGTTTATGATATTTATTGATTTATGTATGTTGAACCAGTCACTGCATCTCTGGTATGAATCCAACTTGGTCATGATGATCTTTTGATGTGGGTCTGTATGTGGTTTGCCAAGTATTTTGTTGAAAATTTTTGAGTTTATGTTCATTGATGAGATGGGTCTGTAGTTTTCTTTTTCAGTTGTATCTTTGCCTGGTTTTGGTATTAAAGTGATGCTAGGTTCATAGACGTAATTTGGGAGATTTCCCTCTGTAAACTTCTGAACAATTTGAGTATTCATGGTTGTAAGTCCTCTTTAGATGCTCTATAGGATTCTGCTGTGAAGCCATCTGGACATGAGCTGTTTTTAGTTGGAAGGATTTTTATTACATTTTCAATTTCCTCAAATATTATGGGTCTGTTTAAGTTGTCAATCTCTACTTGCTTATGCGTCGGTGAATTCCAGGATTTCAGATATTCATCCATTTCTCTTAGGTTTCTAAGTTTTTTAGAGTATAGGTTTCTGAAGTATTCCTGGATGATTGTCTGAATCTTTTTGTTGTCTGTTGTGATGTTTCCCATTTCATCATGAATTCTGTTGATTTGGAGTTGCTCTTTCTTTCTTTTGGTTAACTAGGCTAGAGGTCTGTCTATCTTGTTCATCCTTTCAAATAACTAACTTTTGGTTTCATTGATTCTTTGTATTATTTTCTTTGTTTCTATTTCATTGATTTCTGTTCTGATTTTTGTTATTTCTTCCTGTATGTTGGAATTAGGGTTCATTTGTTGATTTGTTGTTGTCTCTCTAGGTTTTTGTTTTAGCTGCAGTGTTAGATCATTTATTTGTGCTTTTTCTGTTTTTTATTATTTTATTTATTTATTTATTTATTTATTTATTTATTTATTTATTTATTTGTATGAATGTATTGTCTGCATGTAGGTTTATGCACCCATGTTGTGCAATGCCGAAGAGGTCAGAAGAGGCTGTCGGATTCCCCTGGAACTGGAGTTTTCCTGGAAATGGAGTTACAGATGGTTCTCAGCCGCCATGTGGGTGCTGGGGATTGAACCCAGGTCCTCTGCAAGAGCAGTCGGTGCTCTTAACCGCTAGGCCATCTCTCCAGCCCCTGTTTTTTTTTTTTTTTATGTAGGCACCTAGGGCTATAAATTTCCCTCTTAGGACTGCTTTTAAAGTATCCCATATGTTTCCTTTTGTTGTATTGTCATTTTCCTTTAGTTACAGGAATGGTTTTATTTCTTCCTTGACACAGTCATTATTCAGGAGTGTTTTGTTTAGTCTCTATGTGTTCCTGTAGATAGTATGGCTTATCCTGGTGTTGATATCGAGCTTTATTTTACTGTGGTCTGATAGAATGCATGAAATTATTTCAACGTTTTTGCATTTGTTCAGTTTTTTTCTGTGTCCCTGTATGTGGACAGTTTGGGGGAATGTTCCACAGGGTGCTGAGTAGAAAGTGTATTTTCGTGTTTGAGTGGAATATTCAATAGATATATTTGAGGTCCATTTGGTGTATTGTATTGTTTAGTTCAGATGTGTCTTCATTTATTCTTTGTCCCATTGACCTGTCCAAAGGGCTCAGTGGGGTATTGAAGTCCCTTACTATTAGTGTACTGGGATTAATCTGTGACTTGAGGTCCTGCAGAATTGTACTTATAAAGTTCAGTGCATCAGAATTGATTGTGAAATCTTCATGGTTAATTGTTCTTTTGATAAGGATGTAATGGCACTCTTTGTCTCTTCTGATTAGTTTTACTTTGAGGTCTATTTTGTCCAATATTAAATTAGCAACTCTTGCTTGGTTTTTGGTGCCATTTGCTTGTAATAATTTTTCCCATCCTTTCACATTAAGTTGGTGTCTGTCCTTGAGAGTGAGATGGGTTTCTTCTAGGCAGCATATAGATGGGTTCTGTTTCCTGATCCAGTCTCCCAGCCTATGTTTTTTGATTGGAAAATTTTGACCATTAATATTTAAGGTTATTATTAAGAGATGTGTGTTGTTTCCCTACACCTTATTTTCTGTTTGTATTCTTGGTCTAGCTGTGACTTTCCCCAGTTATACTGTTATTAATTACTCTCTCTAGCTGCATGGGGATAGTTGCTCCTTTCCTCTGACCTTTGGATTGCTTCGAGTATTTTCTGAAGGCTTGGTTTTCTGAACATGAATTCTTTCACCTTGTTTATGTCATGGAAGATTTTTCTTTTTCCTTCAACTATAATTGACATTTTTGCTGTAGTAATCTGGGTTGGCATCTATAGTTGTTTAATACTGGAATTAATGTGTATTAGAAAGTGGAAATATAATAAGCACTACATTATCAATGATGAAAAATTAAAACTACCAGTGAAAGATTGAAAAGATAAGGTTTAAAAACTTGTTTATCTAATAAGAATTTAAGTTTGTATAGCCATTGTGAAAGCCTAAAAATAGATTTACTGTTTGACCTAGCCATACCAATCTTAGTAATCTTGTCAAAAGACTGTTATTAAACATGTCATAGGGGTACTTGCACATCAGTATTCACTGTTGAACTAATAATAGCTAAGAAATTGAATATTCTAGATATATATCAACAAATGTATGGATGCAGCAACTATTGGGGAAACTGAGGTCCCCTTTGGGGAATCTCGTTTTTTATAAAATATTTTATTGATGTTTTTTGTTTTTCATACATCATTTCTCAGTCCAAATTAGATACATTCCCTTTACCATGTCCCCAACCACACCCCAGCTCATGCATTTTGCCATACATGCCTTGCATCTTTTTCTCAGTCTTTTTAAAGTTTTTATCTGCAGAGGTTTATTGTTTGGGCAGAAGTTAACTTTTTGAGTCAGTTCTTTGTTGTTGTTGTTCCCTCTCACTTGTATTGCTCCAAAATATGCCCATATATACATCACATATATACCAAAATTATGATATCTGAAAATAAACTGTACATCAATTCCAAAATATGTTTAGCTCACACTTCCCTTTAATTTTATATTATTCTAAAATATGAATACATACCATCCACCTATATACCACAATTACAAAGTCTGAAAATAAGTGGTAAATTAATTCTAGAGCCCATTAAGGGATTAGCATTAAAACAGTATAGTTGACTGCATGGTGGCACACACCTTTAATACCAGCACTCAGCAGGCAGAGGCAGGCAGATCTCTGTGAATTCAAGGCCAGCCTGGTCTACATTAGTGAGTCCCAGCACATCTGGAGCTACGGGGAGGACCTGTCTCAAAAAAAGACCAAAAATAAAATGAAAGAAATATAACATTAACTTTGCTCAGCTTGCCCTTCAAATGGGGATACCAAATGAGGAATACCATTCACATCTCTTTTTCTGGGACTGTGTTACTTTACTTATCATAAAGGCTTCGAGTTCCATCCATTTACCTGCAAAGTTCATGATGTAATCTTTCTTTTCTGCTGCATAGAATTTCATTGTGTAGATGTACCACATTTTCTCTATCCCCTTGTCAGTTGAGGGATATTTGGGTTGCTTAAATCAGACAGCGGCTGTGTAAAAATTAAGGTGAACAATTGACAAATGGGACCTTATTAAACTCAAGAGCTCCTGTACAGCAAAAGAAACAAAGAAGTGAAAGAAAACCCACAGAGTGGGAGGAAATGTTCACCAGTGATACATCTGATAGAGCATTAACATTCAGAGTTTATAAACTACTCAAAAGACAAAGGAGGAAGAAAACAAATGACCCACTTCAAAGATGGAGTAAAGAGCTGAATAAATAGTTCACAAATGAAGAAGTAAAGATGGCTGAGAAACACCTTAAAAAGTGTGCAACATTGCTAATAATTAAGGAAATACAAATTAAAACCACCTTAAGATTTCATCTTACTCTGGTAAGACTAGCTATGATCCAGAAAACAAAAGATACCAAATGCTGGAGAGGTTATGGGGAAAGGGGACCACTCATCCACTGCTGGTGGGAATGCAAACTCATGCAACTCCTATTGAAAGCAGTGTGTAGAACTCTTAGGGAACTGAAAATGAGCCTATCACCTATCGCAGTCAAACCACTCCTGGGTATATACCCACAAGACTCATCCTATTGCAGAGATACATGCACATCTATGTTTATTGAAGCTCTTTTCACAATAGTGCAGAGTTGGACTCAACACTTTTGGAATTCTTAATCTTGTTAAGAAAATAATTTAAGGGGCTGGAGAGATGGCTTAGCAGTTAACAGCACTGACTGCTCTTGCAGAGGACCCGGGTTGGATCCTTAGCACCCACATGGAGGCTGAGAACCATCTTTAACTCCAGTTCCAGGGGAATCTGACACCCTCTTCTGATCTCTGCAGCATTGCACAACAAGGGTGCACAAACCTATATGAAGACAGTACATTCATACACATAAAAAATAAATAATTTTTTTAAAAAAATCAAATAACTTAAAAATGGACTCAGAATGAAGCATGAGGATAATTCTATGGGAGTTTGGGAGAAAAACAGAGCTAGCAAGCCATTTAATATTGGCAGCCATCTGACATTAGTAAATGAGAGAGAAAGTTGTGCCTGTTAAGTAGGGTCTTAGAGAAGGACAGGTTCAGTCTCAGACTTTGGCAATCAGTAGTATGGCAGAAGTGGGGCAGAGTAAAGCTTCATAGAAAACAGTAAATCTCTAGAGCATCAGAACAAGAATACCCAGGTTTTGGCCAGCGTCCATAAGAAAAGGTTAGAAAAGGAAAGTTGCTCTTTTCTGAACTAGGATAAGGGCATAGTGCTCTCTGCATGAGGCTGCCAGCGTTTGTGGGAAAGGAGAGGCTTTGGGAAATTGAAAGTTCAGTATTTCAGTAAAAGAATATTCATTTCTCTGTCTTCCTCAATATCTGGCATGTCCCCACCCAGGGTTCTGGGCCTCAACAAAGCCCAGGTACCTCCAACTTTTCATATGACATCTTGGTTGTAAAGAGGCACTTGCCTTACCTGCCAAATTCTGCAGACAAAATACAACTCCTTGAAAGCATTTCTTGTTATCTTCTGACTCCTCTATGCAATACATTGTTTGTAGGAGTATTACAAAATTATAATTTTCATTTTACTGTTTCCATAGTACTACATTTGAATGAAATCACCTAATTAAAAAAAATCTCATTGGAAAATAAATGAAAATTGAGAAAGGACAGTTGGCTGCCTGGATTTAAACACTATGACAATTATGTCTTTAAGTAGTACTTTATGCATATTCAATGAAATTCCTACATTGCAGTCTAGATTATTTTAAACATTTGTATTAATTTATAAAGAAAATACATTATGCACCAAATAATGATGAAAACTAGTATGTAGTACAATGTACATTTATATAAATATAACTAAGGATGGAACAGAATAAGAAGAGAAGAATGCTGAAGCAATATGCGCTTTCTTTGTGGTTATGGTACAAATAAACTGTATGATCTCAAGATAGCAACTGAAACCCCTTGTTTCTACTTTTTTCCCATTAACATGGTATAACCAGACTAAGTAGATTGGCACATCACATCTGTTGTGGTCTGAATGTGAATTGTCTCCCACAGGCTCCTTCATGTTCCCATGCTCATGATGGTGTTTGGAACGTTTGTGGAACCATGAAAAGGTGGAACCTTGATGGAGGATGTGTGTCACTAGGGCTGCCCTGGAGGCTTTATTGCCCATCCCTACTTCCTGTTCACACTCTGGTTTCTGACAAGGTGTATAATGTCCGTCTAGTTTTCTGCTCCTGCTGTCTCCCATACCTGCCTTGCTAATCTATCTCTGAGCCAAAGTGAACCCTTGCTTCTTTAAGTTGCTTTTGTCAAGTAACATCACATCAACATGAAAAATCACTAAGACAAAGACAAATTCCACCTTTCAGAGATACAGTGAATTTTCATTATCTCTGCATGCAATGGACACAGTCTTCATAGCTCATTGAAAAAGTGTGATTATTCAAATTGTATCTATATGAAAACACAAGAGTGAGCTGTTCACATGGCATTTCCAGTTTGGACGTACAGGGAGCTAAATGCTGATGCTCAGCTCACTTTCCCTTTTTTATTCCATCCAGAACCCCAGTGCATGGAATAGTAACACCCACATTTGGGGTGGCTTTTCCTACCTTAGATAACCCAATTTAGAAAGTCCTTCACAGATTTGCAGATAAAACTCACTTTAATTTTTCATCTTACCCCAGTAAGACTGGCTATGATCAAGAAAACAAATGACATGAAATGCTGGAGAGGCTGTGGGGAAAGGGACACACTCATTCACTGCTGGCGGGAATGCACATCCTGCAACCCATATGGAAAGCAGTGTGGAGAACTCTTAACCACTTAGCCTTTGCTCTTGAGTGTCTCTTTTTGATATGGGTTGTTTTTGGACCAGTTTGTCTAAGTCCTGGCTCTTATTGGGTCATATGAAAGGTTATCTTCACTTCTTATGTATAAATCAGAAAATGAAAAATGTGTAAATAACATTGTATGAAATAAACCTGGTCTTATGTTTTTCTCTAGAAAAAAAGTCTTAAAATGAGCCTACCACTTATCCCAGTCATACCATTCCAGGGTATATGCCCCAAAGAGTCACTCTACTATAGATATATATGCACAACCATGTTTATCGCAGCTCTTTTCACAATAGTGAAGAGTTGGAACCAACCCAAGTGTCCCTCAACTAATGAGCTGAAAATGAAAACATGGTACATCTACACAATGGAATTCTATGCAGTGATAAGGAAAGACAACATCATGAAATTTGCAGGTAAATGGATGGAACTGGAGGCTGCTATACTAAGTCAAACACACACACACACACACACACACACACACACACACAAATGATATGTGGTGTCCTTCATTTGTGGATCCTAGCACAAGACACTTATATGTAAGTCAAGCCGGGTAATTTTTTAGTAAAAGCAATTCCACATCTTCTGATGCTACTACAGATGCTGCTTGAAGTTTATGTCTCTATTATCCTAAGATCTAAGACCTACAAGAAATAATAATCTCTTCTTTAAACTACATTAAAACATACTTCAATTTACTATGTAACTTAGGAATATAAAATTATATTTGTGTTTGCCTGTATGCAATATTACTGTTAAAATGTGAATTCTAAATATGCCTTTGAATTAACCTATAGTTTACTTTTAGACACTGTCATTTTGCCATAAGTGTGGAGGGTAGATATGCCTATTTTGAAGTAATATATAATTGAAAGTAACAGGAACAACGACAAGAATTAAAGGCTTGTTCAAAGAACTGACCAAAACAGTAAACTTCTACATTGAGAAAATTTAGAAAAAAGACTAAGAAAAAGATGCAAGATAGGACTTAACATGTATCGCAGAATGTGTGTGCTCTGGTGTGTGAATGGAATGGAAGGAGAAATGGGACTAAATTTGATTGGGAAAGTTTGTATGAAATGCACTAAATTCATGAACCTTGATGCATCACATGAGAACCTTCCCTATGGTAATCATTGTTCATATCTGTCTTTCTCTACAAATAAAGAAAAATTGTAAATAATAATCATGATAATTCAGGTCACATTCCTCAGTAATATGAAAGATACTTATTATGTTTCAGATAAGTAAGCTATGCTTGTTAATTGAGTGAGACTCTCCATTAAATTATAGTTATGATAAGTGTAACTAAATTTTATCCTTGGAAGATGCAAACAAACTCCAGCTCCCTCATCCCTTGGTCCCTATGACAAACTGAGTTCCAATTTTGTCAAACTGAAATTTGGAAAACCAGTGAGTTTATTGGGCTTGCTTATACAGGACAGTGGATGAGGGTTTGCTCCCCTCCTAAGGCCACATAGTAAAGTCTCCACTCACGTGTGAATCATGACTTTGCCATAGCTGTACAAAACCGTGATAGAGTCTTCTCCCCTTGGCTTCCTCAGTTTATATACATTTATATGCAAATGTATATAAGCCCCTCCCCCTTGTTGGTTGACTTGTTGGTTGGGGAGTATGGCTGACTCTCCTGCCCCCTCCTTTCTTGGTGAGAGTAACAATCAACAAGGTTATCTCTGATTATCCTAATCAAGAGCATGCAACCATGCTTGGAAAATAGCATCTGTCCATGGTCTGTTGAAGGAAACTCCTAGCAAGTCTCCATCCCTTGAGCTTTTACATTCTTTCAGCCATTGTCTTTACAAGAGTTCCTGAGCCTTGGAGGGGGTGACATAGATGTACGATGATCTTCCTCCCAATTTGGCAAGATACTGAACCCTTGAACCTTTTTATTTCCTGTTTTCAGGAAGTGGCTGTTGGCTCATCCCAGTGATAGTTCTTCAACTATAAAAATACAAATGAAAGGAAGAAGCAGGAAACAAGAAAACATCTAAGCTGACATTGACTGTTGTCATACTTATGGTCGTAAGCACAATTGGTTGGAAAGCAACTTAGCAGGTGCACTACATCCATATAAAAAGGGAATTGTGGTGGCCTAGGAATAACCCTACTGCCAGGGGTAGAGCTGGCTTGCCATACTATATGTGTGTTTCTCCCTGAAAAATAGGGCTTAAATCCAATTGGAAATTTCTTGGTTGCACATACACTTGTTGCATGAGTATTGCAGGGACAGAAATATGGCATGTTGGTAGTGCACCATACCAGGTTTCTCTCCTAGTGGTCATCATGGCATCTTCTGGCACTGTGACCATCAGACATATGGCTGCCAAGGAGACCAGCTTAGTTCCAGCTTGATTTCTCCCTTTCCCATGGTCACATCATGAGGTGCTTTCAGCAATAGGGCCTTACCATCTACTTCCAGCATGCTACCGCCATTAGCAGCAATATCCTTTATCATTTCAGAGGCATGGGGGTGCAACTCATCTCTGGCATTGTGATTTTTCACTTACCAATCTTACAACTTATGAGACCCTGTCTTTTTATTTGCATAAGGTATCTTTGTTCTTTTATTCTTTAGCATAAACAAGCATAGGGTTTTCTATACTTTTCTCAAACATACTAGTGGTTATCATTTGTGCTTTACCCATCCATAAAGCTTTCAAGAATTTCAAAACTACACTAAGGCCTTATATCACTGGTAAATCTCTTTTTTAACATTTTATTGAAGTTATGTGTTTCATACATCATTTCTCAGTCCAATCTAGACTCATCTTGTCCTCCATGCCTCCCAGCCAACCTGAGTTCATGAAACTTTGTCATCATTGCCCTGTATATTTTTCTAATTCTTTTCAAAGCAGAGGATTATTGTTCTTAGGGAACTTTACTGTTTTAGTCGGTTCCCTGTCCCAGGTTCTCTGCTGTTGTACCACTTCAACATATATATATATATATATATGCACACACACACACACAT
>VZQC01001663.1:1166952-1248966 GCA_009823505.1 Rhizomys pruinosus
AGCAGTTGTCTGATTTAGGAAGTCTCCTACACTTATGTCTTGTAGGTTGCTGCCAACCTTTTCTTCTATTATCTTCAAGGTTTCTAGTTTCACATTGATGTCTTTGATCCACTTGGAGTTGATTTTTGTACAGGGCAAGAGGTAGAGTTTAGTTTTATTCTTCTACAAGTGGTGATCCAGTTTTGCCAACACCATTTGCTGAAGATGGTTTCTTTCCTCTATTGAGTCTTCTTGGCCCCTTTGTCAAATATGAGGTGGCTGAAATTGTATGTGCTCAAGTTTGGATCTTGAATTTTATTCCATTGGTCAACAGGTCTGTTTATGTGCCACTATCAGGCTGTCTTTATGACTATAGCCTTGAATATAGTATGAAGTCTGGTATAGTGATCCCCCATGTATTGCTCTTTTCACTCAGCATTGCTTTGGTTATTTGAGTTTTTTGTTTTGCCATATGAATTTAAGGATTTTTTCCAAGTCTATGAAGAAACTCATGGGGATTTTAAATGGCATTGGATTGAATCTGTATATTAATTTTGGTAGAATGGACATTTTTACAATATTAATTTTTTTCCAATCCATGAGCACAGAGGTCTTTCCATCTTCTGATGCCTTCTTCAATCTTCTTCAGGGGTTTAAAATTTTTGTTGTAGAGATCTTTGGTGTCTTCGGTTAGGTTTGTTCCCAGGTATTTTATTGGTTTTGATGATATTGTGAGTCGGAAGGGCTCCTTATATTCCTTCTTCAGTTGCTTGTTGTTGGTGTAAAGAAAGGCTACTGATTTTTGTAAGTTATTTTTGTATCCAGACACATTACTGAAAGTCTTTATCATTTCTAGAAATTTTATGGTGGAGATTTTAGCATCCCTTAGGTAAACTATCATATAGTCTATCATATTGACTTCCTCTTTTCCAATTAGTACTCATTTAATTTCCCTTTCTTGTCTTATTGTCCTAGCAAGGGTTTCAAGCACTATGTTGAAGAGGAGTTATGATAGTGGGCATCCTTGCCATGTTCCAGCCTTTAAGGGGAATGTTTCTAACTTCTCTCCATTTAGGATGATGTTGCCTGTGGGTTTCTTGAATATGGATTTGATTACATTGAGGAATAATCCCTCCAGTCCAATTCCCTCTAGGACTTTAAGCATGAAGAGATGCTGGATTTTGTGGGAGGCTTTTTCTGCATTGATTGAGATGATCATGTGTTTTCTGTTTTTCAATCCATTTATGTGTTTTATAATATTTATTGATTTACATATGTTGAACCATCCCTGAATCACTGGTATGAATCCAACTTGGTCATGACCTTTAAGATATGGTTCTGTATTTGACTTGCAAGTATTTTGTTGAGAATTGAATCTGTGTTCATCAATGAGATGGGTCTATAATTTTCTGTTTTGATTGTATCTTTGCCTAGTTTTGGCATTAGAGTGGTACTGGCTTCATAGAAGGAATTTGATAGATTTCCTTCTGTGTTCTTCTGAACAGTTTGAGAAGTATTGGCTGTAAATCTTCTCTAAATGTTTTGTAGAATTCTGATGTGTACCCATCTGGACCTGAGATTTTTTTTATTTGGGGTTTTTTTTTATTACATCTTCAATCTCTACTCAGTTAAGCTTTGTTACTTCCTAGGATTTCAAATATTCATCCATTTCTCTTAGGTTTTCAAGTTTAGTAGAGTATAGGTTTTTTAATCATTCCATATAATTGTCTGGATGATTTTCATTGTCTGTTGTGATGTTTCCCCTTTCTTCACAAATTCTATTGATTAACCATGAAGATTTCACAATCATAAATATATATGCACCAAACTCTGGTGCACCCAACTTTATAAGCACAATCCTGCAATACCTTAAGGCACAGATTAATCCCAACACACTAATAATGGGGGGACTTCAATACTCGATTGAGCTATTTGGATAGGTCAACTAGACAAAGAATAAACAGAGAGACATCTGTACTGAACTATACAATACACCAAATGGACCTCACATCTACCTAAGATTTCACTCCAAAATCAGAGAATATACTTTCCACTCAGAACCTTCTCAAAATATCAGCCACATACTGTGACACAGAATAAACCTCAACAAATACAAAAGAACTGAAATAATTTCATGCATTCTATCAGACTACAGTGCAATAAAGCTCAATATCAACATCAGGATAAGCCTGCCACCTACAAGAACACATGGAGACTAAACAACATACTCCTGAATAATGAATGGGTCAAGGAAGAATTTAAGAAAGAAATAAAAGCATTCATAGAACTAAAAGAAAATGACAATACAATACAAAAAAAAAACCTTTGGGATGCTTTTTAAAAGCAGTCCTAAGAGGGAAATGTATAGCCCTGGGTATCTACAATAAAAGAAAGAAAGAAAGAAAGAAAGAAAGAAAGAAAGAAAGAAAGAAAGAAAGAAAGAAAGAGTGAGTCAAGGAAGTGAAGAGAAAACCCATGGAGTGGGAGGAAACCTTCACCACAGATACATCTGACAAAGCATTGATTTCCAGAGTATATAAACTACTCAAAAAACAAAGAAGAAAGAAAACAAATGACTCACTCAAAAGATGGAGCAAAGAGCTGAACAGAGTCTTCACAAGTGAGGAAAGAGAGATAGCTGAGAAACATCTTAAAAAGTGTTCAAAGTCACTAATAATTAAGGAAATGCAAATTAAAACTACTTTAAGATATCATCTCACTCCAATAAGACTGACTAGAATCAAAAACAAAAACAAAAACAAATGACACTAAGTGCTGAAGAGGTTGTGGGGAAAGGGGAATACTCATCCATTGCTGGTGGGAATGTAGACTCGTACAGCCACTAGGGAAAGCAGTGTGGAGAACCCTTGAAAGACTCAAAATCAGCTTGCCACCTGACTCGGTGATACCACTCCTGGGTATATACCCACAAGACTCATCTTACTGCAGAGATACATGCGCAGCCATGTTTATTGCAGCTCTCTTCACAATAGTGAAGAGCTGGAACCAACGCAAGTGCCCCTCAACTGAGGAGTGAGTGTATAGAGAAAATGTGGTACATCTACACAATGGAGTTCTATGCAATGGTAAAGAAAGATGACATCATGAAATTTGCAGGTAAATTGGATAGAACTAGAAGATATCATGTTAAGAGAAGTAACACCGTCCCAGAAATACAAACAATGAATGGTATCCCTCATCTGTGGATGCTAAAACCAATTACCTAGTTGTAAGGCAAACTGAGCAACGTTAAAATTATATTCCTCATAATCTGAAAACAACTGTGCTCTTATATTGTGAATTCCTTAACAGGTTCTAGAACTAAGCTACCATTTATTTTCAGAGTTAGGAATTTTTGGTATATGGATAGAGGATATATATGCATATTTTAGACTAATATAAAATTAAAAGAATGCAGAAAAAACTAGTTCATCATCACATTATTGTCTAACCACAGTATTTATTTTATGGTAGTGATTCTTAGTATTTCTTATAAAAGTCTGCTTGACCTTTTGTCCGAGCCATTTCTAAAATATTATAGAGTAGTTAAAAGTATCAGCTGATGTAACTTATCCTTTCTGGATGCTTAAGGACCATACTTAACGCCCATACAAATTTGGCCAAGGGTCTTAAGGGATAACTTTGTTTCTTGCCTCAGAGGTCAACTAAGACCCAGGGGACTATGCATTGGGGCATCTCTTGAAATGTCCTGCAAATGTGAGTCAGCAGTCTTCCTGTGCAGGGAGATCTTGGAGATACACTAATGGGACTTAAGCCAGTGTCCAGTCTATAAATAGGAAAGTCTGCTCATGCTTCAAAAAGGGAAGCCTGGTTTAGTAAGACCTGACTTTGTCCTCAAGTGGATGGAACCACTCATTCAAAAGCCAAAAGGAGCCATGGGCTTCCCCCCCCCCAAGAAAACAAAACAACAAACCTGAGTGACCCTTGAGGACCAGATCCTCAACTAACCTTGAGAAAACAAAAACCTTGGTTAATCTGGGATAACTTTGTAGACTTAAACATCTGAAAGGAAAGTATAACCAGAAATATATAAATAGTAAGGCCTGAGAAATTACACTTCAGGTATAAAACTTGAGATCTTAGTAAAAAGAAAAAAAAAGAGCACAGTTGTTTTGCCTGTCTTACTGGCAAGTACAGCTACCACGTGGATGGTGGTCATCACTGCTTTTGCCATCCTTCAAAGATGTGAGACATCTTTTCAACCTTCCAATATGGACATGTCTCTCCAAGAATCCTCCAAACCTTCAGTGCCTCATGTGGACTGCTGAGACATCCAACTTGTGGACTAAACAACTACTGGAGTTTTCACCTCTTAAGAGTATAGACTACCATTGTTGGACTACCCAGGCTTTATCATGGAGACCAATGCAGGTAGATCAAGCCAGGACGTGGTGCTTACTGGACCCCATTTGGTGACCATGGGAAGGGAAAACCCCAGTGTGGAACACAAGGGTAGAACTGATGGTAGTCTGGACTTGCCAAGGAGGAGACTTCAAATATGACATTTTTCAACCTAGTAAAGAAAAAATTCATAAGCTGAAGATACTAAAAACTATGATATATGTGGCATACATAAGTACATATTTTGGAATGATGCATATTAGAAGGAATAACAACAACAGAAAGACTGTGTCAAGGAACGGACTGAAACAGTGAACTTCTGCTCAAAACAGTAAACTTCTGCACTGAGAATTTTGAGAGAGACTGAAAAAAGATGAAAAACATTTTTGGCAGAATGCATGAGCTCTGGTGTGGTGGGGGCAGAGAGCAGGGCATGTGTCTAGATTTTATTTGTAATTTTGTTTGAAATGCACAGAGCTTCAATAAAAATTGGCAAAAAGTAAAAATAGCAATTTTCTGAACAACAACAACAACAACAAAAAAACAGAAAGTGCGCAAATAAATGATCTAACACTGCAGCAAGAAACACTTGAGAGACTGCAACAAATGAATCATAAACCCAACAGACAGGAAGAAATAACAAAAATCAGAGCAGAAGTCAATGCAATAGAGACAAAGAAAATAATATGAAGAATCAATGAATACAAAATTTGGTTCTTTGAAAGGGTAAATAAGATCCACAGACCTCTAGCCCAGTTAACCAGAAGAAAAAAAAGGAACTCCAAATCACTGGTGAATCTTTTAATCCTTGTTTCTTTAGTTGTATTTGATATCTTTCAAACGGTTTCCACATCTGGAAAGCACTCAGAGGTTAGCAGTATATACTAAATCAAACATTAACAGGGACTAACACAGCATGGAAAGATCTTATTTATTTGTATCAAGATTTTTCTCAAAAGATCTATTTTGGGTACAATAGAATGAATAAGAGGCATTAACTTGGTTAGACCTTTACTAATTTTAGTAATTTCTTGGAGACATTCCACATTCTAGAGTTCTTACATGGAGCTTCCCTGAATTTCCTCATCCCTGGGGCTGGCCTAAGCTGCCCACTCCTGCGCAGGACCAAGGAAGAATCAGGCTCATCTTTCACATGCTGCATTTGTAGGTTCCCTGAGTCAGGTAGGCCCTGGGTCTGACCCTGTTTTATTTCCACCAATCACGCCAGGATGCTTTTGGATATCCTGGCATATAGAACTATTTCTGGTCCCAGAATAACTTCCCAGGAGGAAAATGTGACCTCTTTAATCTAGGAGGATCATTATCCACCCCTGGGACAAATTTTATCTTCTGTACCTATATTATTTTTTTATGGATGCCTTCTGTGAGATCTCAGATTTTAAAGCCTTCCAAAAGTTTCTTAGCACAGAATTTGGCTTTTTGTCAACATTTTTTCTTTAGGTACTTGGGCTCAAATCAAATCTTACCCCATTTGCCTTTGAGTAACCTAAACAGACCCCTTTCTCTGCTTTTTTCCCCTATTTCTTGTAGGTTGCTCTACCATTTACAAATAACACTTTACATCCTAATCTAAGTCAGATTTGCCAAAGCCTCTCCTACTTCATAATGATCCTGCCCTTCTAAGTAACTCAGTGAAGCCACTAAAGCTCCATACTAATCTGGAGCTACCCACTGAATCAAGATCTTCTTTAAATTTCTGGTGAACGTAGTCCTATCTGTTCCAGGAAAATGGGCCTCCTACATTGATTTCTTCATACCTAGTTCATTTAATTGTTCTTATCTCTACTTTAATGTCCTCCAGCCCCTGGGAACTTCTACTGAAGATGAACAAGATCTCTAAAGTCTCCTACAAGCCAGGCCATCAGGGACTGATTCCCCCTATATTGACTCAGGTTATACAATTTATTTCTCAAGGAGGGATGTGTGGGTGTATTCTTCAGCTTTTCTGCTTCCACAGCACCTAAATAAATTCTACATGCTCTCATATCCCACAGCCCCAGAAGGCAGGTGGTGAAGGGCTCCTTATTGCTTATTGGAAAGTATTCCCTTGTTCCAACAGCACCAGTGCTGAGTATTCTCTGATTACCATAGCCCTTCCCACCATACCACTGTTAAGGCCTCCATCAGCATGCTGAACCATGGATTTTCCCTTTGTTTGTATTAAAGGTCAACCCAAGGCACATCTTCAGTTATTTCTAGATCTTTCCCTTCCTCAATGCTTTCTGTCTTCTCCCATGGGTTCCAGGTTTTGAGGAAAAAATTATGAGCTCTATATTACTGATCTAATCTGAGTTCCCTTCCTTTTCTGACCTCATATTCATCGGAAACACCTGTATCTCTTTTTCTCTTTTAATTAATCCAATTTACTGGGAAGGTCAGAAGCCAAAACTGAAGAGGCCAGCCTCATATCCCTCCAGGCCTCTGACTTGAACTTGTACAGACCTCTTATTACATGTAAGACTTGCCAGGGTACATGTGCAGCTGCTTGCTGATACTTCCACCCTTGATGTATTACTGCTAGGGCTTTTAATTCCTGCTCTAGATCTTTGGGTGTTCTGCATCTCCATACTTCTGAAGTAGACATCAGTCATCAAGCAGTTGTACCACTCTACACCACTGAGAAGGCAGCAGTCTCCCACTGACATCATCCATTTAGGTGGTCTAACCTTAGTTATACATCTCACTACCCACTGCACTACCCATTCCACTGCCACTACCCCCATCAACACTACAGGGATATCCTACAGTGTCAAAATTTCCCCTGTCAACACTCTCTCCTCACCCAGATCCCCTCGAGTTGTTGATCTTTTTCCTTATATCAGGGACAACATCATTGCTTTTCCCAAACTCATTTTGGTTTTGTCATATCCTGGTTGGCAATGCCACTCTTAGGTAAAATTATTTTGGGGAGGTGCAAACAATACCTGCCTCCCTCCTCTTTTTGTTCCTATGACAAACTGAGGTCTGATTTTGCCAAAATGTAGTCTGGGAAATCAGTGAGTTTGTGGGGCTTCCTTATAGAATAATGGGTAAGGGCTTACTTACAGGAGTTTGAGTGCTCCCTTCTTAAGGCCACACAGGAAAATTTCCAACCAGGTTTATATCATAACTTCCCCACAGCTGTACAAAATGGTGATAGAGCCTCCTTTGGCTTCCTAGGTTTATACACAGTCATCCCCTCCCCTTTGTGCAACTGGGCCGATTCCTTGGTTAAAAGGGTGGCTGACTCTCCCTGCCCCTCCTTCCTTGTTGAGAGTAACAGTCAACATGTTTAGCTGTGATGATCTTAGTAAAGTGGGTGCAACCCACTTTAAATCTTGGGAACATGGCTTCTGCCCATCGTCTGTCTGTCAGAGGACAGGCCTATGTAACATCACATGGAAAATTCTGTAGAAATGCTTCACTTGATTGCCTACAGTACATATGACAATAATTCTTGACATGTGCTCCTGGGGAGATGTGGGAAGTGATAGAGAGGGACCCCTGACACCCTCCTCTGACTTTCTACTCGTGCACCAGCACACGCAGAAAAAATCACACAGGAAAAAAGCAAATAAATATAATGAATCATATTAACAGAATTAAAGTACAAAACAACTCACACAAGAGTTTATCCATGAGTATTCAAAAAAACTTCGGATAATGTTAAAATTTTAAGATAGATACATAGAATGGCGTGAAATACTAGTGAAAGAGAATATTATTCCATTACAGTCTGTAATGAGAAAAAAATTATGTTCTCTTCTACAAAATTGTACTCACAGATGTAGCCAGTCCAATGGGAATGAGGAAGATCAATTAAGAGCATGCAATTTGAAATACAAATATAATGCTATTGTAATTCTTATATGATAAGATCCTTAATTCAAAATAAACAAAAGAATACATTCTTATACAAATCCATAAACAAATCTGCTGCTATAACAGAATGTAAAAACAGTTTAAAAATGAATCACATGCTATTCTAGCAAGAAGTAACCTGTAAATGAAATTATGGAACATAATAAACTGTATACCAATAAGAATAACTAAAGAAAAAAAAAGTTGGACTGAAAGCAGTAGTGAATTACTGAAACAAATTAATGAATTTATATATGTACAAGATACATATATACATGTATGTATATACATCTAAACTGTACCACCCCACTAATTCATGTCAAGAAAGTTTGAGTTTTCAAACCAAGCCTCTAATATAAGACATATTTATATTTGATTCATGCTATGCTGCAGAATACTTGATTTTAAAATTATTGAGTCTTATTCATAACAATATTTGAACCAGTGAAAAGTCTAGGCCTCTGTGATCATAACTCTAAAGACCTTAAGTGCAGTGGCTGGAGAGATGAGACGGTTCGGTGGTGCAGGGTGCTTGCTTGCTGCTCTTAAGGTCCCACTAGGTCTGTCTATAACTCCAGTTCCTGGGGATCCAATGCCCTCTCTGTTCCCCGAGGCACCTGAACATATGTCACAAGGGTATGTGCACACATAACATACACACAAATAACAAAATAAAAGATTTATATTTTCGTTTTGAGACAGGGTCGTCTTGTAGCACCAGCTTGCCTAGAACTCAATGTGTAGACCAGACTGGGTCAGTCTCAAAGAGATCTGCCTGCCTCTACCTCCTGAGTGCTGAGATTAAAGGGATACACCAAAACTCTCTGTCAAAAATAAATGTAAATCTTCAAATAGTAAAAACAGCAACAATAAAAAAAACCACATGTGCACACATACATAGTAAGAGAGAGATAACATTGTATCTTCATTAATTTTAAAACTCCATATTGTGCCAATCATGGTGGTGAATGCCTGTAATCTCAGCACTTGGAAGACAGAGGCAGGTGGATCTTGGTGATTTCATGGCCAGCCTGGTCTACATTGTGAATTCCAGGCCAGCTGGGGCTACAGGAACACCCTAGCTCAAAAAGACAAAAAAAAAAAAAAAAAAAAAAAAAAACCCCCATATTTGTCAGTTCTGCCAAAAGTGATCTTTTGGGAGACAAAAAATGGTAAATAGATTTGAAATTTATATGAAAATTCAAAGAACATAAATTTGTTAATATAGGGCTGGAGAAATGGGTCAGAGATTAAGCACACAAGCTTCTCTTGCAGAGGCTTCAGGTTCAATTCCCAGCATGTACATGGCAGCTTAACAACTGTCCATAACTCCAGTTCCAGGGTCTGACACCCTCTTCTAGATTCTCTGGGCTATGCAAAACATGGGTGCACTTATATACATACAAGCAAAATGCTCATAGACATAAAAATTAATTTTAAAAGTTGCCAATTTTAGAAGAGAATAAAGAAATTGGAAAAATTACCACAACTAACACTAAATATTTGTACAAACATACACTAATCAAGGAGTTTATTAATTAGACATCTAAATTATTAAAATAGAATTGAAGGTCAAGAATAAATTGGATTTACAAAATCAAGGTAGTAAAGCAGTACATGAAGCTAAAAATAGTTCAATGAATGGTGTTAGGAGAATCACTTTGGTTTTTGTTTTGTTTTGTTTTGATTTGTTTTAGGTTTTAGCATCTTCGTTTTATGATTTTTTTTTCTTTATAGGATGAAAGATGTCATGTTTTTCTTAAGGAATTGTTTGAATGCTTGTTCTAGTTTGTCTTCCATTGCTGTGACAAAACACTCTGACAGACACAAAATTAGGGAGGAAAGAGTTTATTCAGCTTACATCTCCTGGGTCACAGTTCATCACTCAGGGAGCCCAAGGCAGGAACTTAGGTCAGGAACCTGAAGGCAGGAGCTGAAGCACAGGCCATGGAGGAATGCTGTTCCCTGGCTTGCTCCCCTGGCTCATGCCCAGCCTGCCTTCTTATACGGTACACAACAACCTGCCCAGGGTAGCACCACCCATAGTGGGCTGGGTGCTCCCACACTGCTAGACAATCAAGACATTACTCTACAGACGTGGCCACTGGCCAATCCAATGGAACCAATTCCCCAATTGAGGCTCCCTCAACCCAGGTGTGTCAAGTTGACACTAAAGCTATCCAGCACCAGGCTCCTCCTTGACAAGCCCAAACAACCATCAGTCCTGACCTTGTACTCTACACTGGGGTCTTCTGTTCCTGTGGTCACCAAATGAGGGCCAGTAAGCACCATGTCCTGTCTTGATCATCCTCTACTGACCTCCATGATACAGTCTGAGTAGTCCAACAATGTCAGTCTATACTCTGAAGAGGCTGAAACCCCAGTAGTTGCTCAGTCCACAAACTGGATGTCTCAGCAGTCCCCATCTGGCATTGAAGGTTTGCTCTTCAGTTCATATTGGAAGGTTGAAAAGCCATGTCTCATGTCTTTAAAGGATGGCAAAAGCAGTGGCAGCCACAAGGTAGCTGCACTTGCCAGTAAGAATTGACAGACAAAACAACAGTGCTTTTTTTTTTTTTTTTTTTTTTTTTTTTTTTTTTTTTGTCTTTTTACTAAGATCTCAAGTTTTATAACTGAAGTACAATTTCTCAGGCGTTACTGATTATTTCTTTCTGGTTATAATTTCCTTTTGGATGTTTAAGGCCACAAAGTTAGCCCAGATTAACCAAGGTTTTTGTTTTCTCAAGGTCATTTGAGAATCTGGTCCTCATGGGTCACTTGGGGTTTTTTTCAGGGGAGGCCCTGATTCCTTTTGGCTTTTCATTTACCAGTTACATCCACTTGAGGACACAGTTAGGTCTTGCTAGACCAGGCTTCCTTTATGAAGCATGAGCAGACTTTCCTCTTTATAGGGTGGACACTGGCTGAAGTGCCATTAGTGGATCTCAAAGACCTCCCTGCACAGGAAGACTGCTGACTCACATTTGCAGGACATATCAAGAGATGCCCCCATGTATAGTCCCCTGGGACTTCGTTGACCTCTGAGGGGAAGGAAAAAAGTTATCCCTTAAGACTCTTGGCCAAATTGGTATAGGCATTAAGGATGATCATTAAGATCCAGAAAGGCTAAGTTACACCAGCCTGATACTTTTAATTACTTTACAGTACTTTAGAAAAGACTTGGACAAAAAGTCAAGCAGACTTGTACAAGAAATACTAAGATGCACTCCCATAAAATAAATACTGTGGTTAGACACAATGTCATGACAAACTATTTTTTTCTCATTCTTTTGATTTTATATTATTCTAAAATATGCATACATACCCTCCACCCATATACCAAAATTCCAAAGTCTAAAAATAAATTGTAGGTTAATTCTAGTACCCCTTAATGGATTCACAATATAAGACAACAGTTGTTTTCAGATCATGAGGAATTTAACATTAACATCCTCAGTTTGCCTCACAACTAGATACTTGGTGGTAGGATCCACAAATGAGGGACAACAGATGTCATTTGTTTTTCTGGGACTATGTTACCTCACTTAGCATAAAGGCTTCTAGTTCCATCCATTTACCTGCAAAGTTCATGATGTTGTCTTTCTTTACCACTGAATAGAATTCCATTGTATAGATATACCACATTTTCTTTTTTTTTTAATTAAAAGAAAACAAAAAAAAGTTTATTCAAAAGAAAACATTAGGAGGGTAAAATCATCCTTTTTTAAAGATGGCAGAGGTTACATGAATTGCTCAGGGTTATGCAGACATGAAATGAAAACCCCTGGGATTTGGTTGTAGGTTCCAAGTCTGTGCCCCTCATGCACCCCTTTTCCATCCTTCATTATGAGCCCCTGAGGAGGACAGTGGTGGACACTGAGACCACCTCTAACTTATCAATAGTGGTAAATTGGTATTTTAATTACTGGCTCTTCCAATTATAAGTTGAGGGACATTTGGGTTGCTTCCAGCTCTTCACTATTATAAAGAGACCTGCAAAAAACATGTATGTACATGTATATCTGTGGTAGGATGAGTCTTGTAGGTGTATATACCCAGGAGTGGTATGGCTGGGTCAGGTGGTAACCTCATTTTGAGTCTTTTACGAATTTTCCACAGTGTTTTCCATAGTTGTTGTACAAATTTACATTACCACCAGCAATTGATTAGTGTTCCTTCCCCTTTCTCAACAACTTCTCCAGCATTTGGTATCATTTGTTTTCTTGATCCTAGCCAGTCTTATCAGAGTGAGATGATATCTTAAAGTGGTTTTAATTTGCATTTCCTTAATTATTAGAGATGTTGAACACTTTTTAAGATGTTTCTCAGCCATCTCTAATTCCTCACTTGAGAAGTCTCTGTTCAGTTCTTTACTCCATCTTTTCAGTGAGTCAATTGTTTTCTTAGTTCTTTGTTTTTTGAGTAGTTTATATATTCTGGAACTTATTTTTGTCAGATGTATCTGTGGTGAAGGATTCCTCCCAGTCTGTTGGTTTTCTCTTCGTTTCCTTGATTGTTTCTTTCCCATACGGAAGCTTTGGAGTTTAATAAGGTCCCACTTGTCAATTGTTGACCTTATTTCCTGCACAGCTGCTGTCTGATTTAGAAAGTATTTTCCTATACCTATGTCTTATAGGCTGCTGCCAACTTTTTCTTCTATCACCTTCAGAGTTTCACATTTCATGTTGAGGTTTATGATCCACTTGGAGTTGATTTTTGTACAGGTTCAGTGGTAGGGGTTTAATTTTCTTCTTCTACAAGTGGTGATCCAGTTTTGCCAACACCATTTGCTGAAGATGTTGTCTTTCCTCCACTGGGTCTTCTTACCCCCACCCCCTTGCCAAATATGAGGTGGCTGAAATGGTATGTGCTCAGGATTGGATCTTCAGTTTTGTTCCATTGGTCTACAGGTCTGTTTTTATTTTTTTTTCCAGGATCAGTCTGTTTTATGACTATGGCCCTGTAATATAGTTTGAAGTCTTGAAGTCTGGCAAAACAACAGTGCTTTTTTTTTTCTTTTTGTCTTTTTACTAAGATCTCAAGTTTTATACCAAAAGTACAATGTCTCAGGCCTTACTGATTATTTATTTCTGGTTATACTTTCCTTTTGGAGGTTTAAACCCACACAGTTAGCCCAGATTAACCAAGGTTTTTGTTTTCTCAAAGTCAGTTGAGGATCTGGTCCTCAGGGGTCACTTGGGGTTTTTTTGGGGGGAGAGGAGGGAGCCCCTGGCTCCTTTTGACTTTTCATTTACCAGTTCCATCCCCTTGAGGACAAAGTCAGGTCTTGTTAGGCCAGGCTTCCCTTTTTGAAGCATGAGCAGACTTTGCTCTTTATAGACCAACAGCAAGCAATTGAAAAAGCAGTAAAAGTAGATATCCCCACTCACAATAGCCTCAAGAAAAAAAAAAAAAAACCTAAGAACAAACCTACAAGACTCCAAAGCCTCTACAACAACAATTTTAAACCCCTGAAGAAGGAGATTGAAAAAGACATCAGAACATGGAAAGACATCCCATGCTCATAGGTTAGAAACATTAATAGAGTAAAAATGTACATTCTACTGAAACTAATACACAGATTCAATGCAATCCCAATTAAAATCCCAAAGAATTTCTCCACAGGCTTGGAAAAAAATATCTTTAATTTCATATGGAAAAACAAAAGACCCCAAATAGCCAAAGCAACCCTGAGAGAAAAGAGCAATACAGGGGGGATCACTATACCAAACTATACTACAGGGCTATAGTCATAAAAACAACTTGGTACTGGCACAAAAGCAGACCTGAGACTCACTTGTATAGCCACTTGCAAAAATGTAAATTTGAGACCTTTTATCTCATAAAAAAGTAATTCAAAAGTGCTTCTTGTACAACTTTAATCTTAGACCTATAATTGTAAAATTTAGACGATAAACTCAAGAACAGCTTCTACTTTGGTTTAAAGATAAGCATTTTTAAAATGCCATCAGTATCATGATCAATTAAAGAAAAAATATACTTGCTTTTACATTGCTGAGGATATTAAAAGCTGGGGCAATATGCCAACCCTACACTTTAGAAAGAACTTATACCTAGAATGCATTCTAAAATAAAAATCTGTATTAATCAACTACTGCATCACTGAGTTTGAAATGTCCTCCAAAGGCTCCTGTTTTGAGTAGCAGATGCTTCTATTCTGGGAGAATGTGGAAACCTAAGTGTGTCTCACTCTAGTTGGAAGTAGGTCACCAGGGCACATCCTTGGTGATATTTCGCCCAAGGTCACTTGCCACCTTATTTTATGCTTCACGGCCTGCCATGAGTTGAATAATTCTCCAGTATGTACTTATACCACTATAATGTTTGTATTTGTTTGATTACCATTGTTATGATAAAACATTCTTATCAAAAGCTAATTAAGAAAGGAAGGGTTCATGTGACTTACACTTCAAGTTCATAGTCTGTCACTCAGGGAAGTCAGGTGGGAATTCAAGTGGGAGCTTGGAGCAGAAAGGATGGAAAAATCCTGCTTGCTGGCCCTCTTTCTCTCGTTAGCTCATAGGCTCACTTGAAACTATGTTTCTTATACAATGCAGAAAGTTTTGCCCCTGGTGGTAATACATTCAGTTAATAATCATGACAACTCCTCACAGAAAAGTGTGATCTAGATACTTTCATTCAAGGTTTTCTTATCAAGGGACTCTCCATTATGTCAATTTGAAGATCAAAGCTAACTATGGCAGTCTTCTTTTCCCAAGTACATGGGGCCACTTCATAATACTATGATGGAAAATAAATCTTTCCTAAATTATTTCTATCAAACACTCAATCTCAGAATTATTCATGTAACTAGTGCAGAAATTAAAATATCAGTTTTTAAAATGGGAAATAAACTTAAATGTTTAATAAAAAAATATCATGATTACATAATAAACACCAAAAAGTGTTTAACTCAATTATGCCAATTAAAACTACACTGAGATATTACTACAAACATACAAGAATTACAAACAGGTAATACCAAGTGCTGGTGAACATGTGGCAAGGTTAGAAAGAAGACTTATTCCTTTCAGACAAATATGTAAAATAGCAAGCTGCGTGTATTACTTACTTTTATTATTGCTGTGACCAAAAGAAAATTGCAATTTGAGGAGAGCAGTGCATATTTTGATTCAGTTAGAAGGTACAGTCCATTATGTTGAAGAATGTATGAGAGAGGAAGAGTGAGGCAGTCGGTCACATTGTATCCACAGTCAGCAAGCAGAGAAATTAATGTGCATGCTGAGCTAGATTTTTCTTTTTTAATTTGGTCCAAAGACTATATCATATGGACTGTTATCCCCACTTTCAGGGTGGGTCTTCCCACTTCAATTAACTCAATCTAGAAACTTCCTCAAAGACATTCCCCAAGATTTGTGTCCTAGGTTATTTAGATGTTCTATTAACAATATTCTCTCTCTCTCTCTCTCTCTCTCTCTCTCTCTCTCTCTCTCTCCTCTCTCTCTCTCTCTCCCTCTCTTTCTCAACAGTTCTCCACAAATTATATATGCAATTAAATGATGCACTTATTCTACTACTAAGTAAATTCCCAAGCAAAATGAAATATACTTTATTTTATTTTTTTTTAAGTTTTTTTTTTTATTAATTTTTTATTTGATGCTTTGTGATTTCATACATTTTTTTCCAATTTAGTCAGGTTATTTCCCTTTCCTCCCCCCCCACCCCCCACCCCATCCCGATCATGCATTCTGCCATAACTGTCCTGCCATCTTTCTCTCAGTTTTTTTTTTTTTTTTTCCTTTTTAGACTTAGTGCTAATCCATGAGTACAAGCTATCTTCATGCAAAACCTATCTGCAGGCTGTTGTGCCCAAACACTACAGCCCACCATCCAGTGGGGCGGTGACAGGTTGTTTGTTCAATCAACGTTGATCAAATGAGTGTCCAGACTACATTGCTGTAGTTTACCATTCACCCCAATCGCCGCCCTACATTCTACCCCGCCCCCTCTCCGCCAGGTGTTCCCTAGGCTTAGAAAAGGGCACAGGTGGATGAGAGGTAAAAACAGTCCACTCTCTCTGAGCTGTTGACTTGGACTCTGGTAATTCTGGCTGTTTCCTTTCATGGGCTAGACAGTTGTCCAGGAATAAACCTTCGATCCACTAAGATCTGGTGTTTGATCCCCAGCAGTGCATAATATAGCATGGGAAGTTTGTCATAAAGGTATATTTCCTTTCACAGCAGCTGGAAATCTACCTTTTATGACAAACTTCCCTTGCTATATTTAGCACTGCATGGGGATCAACACCAGATCTTCGTGCTAGTCAAGCAGTCTATCCAATGGCTCTGCCAGGCCTAGACTTAATTTTGACTTAGTGCGAGTAAAAGCAAACATCAGTGTATTTCCCAAGTTGGAACTGAACAGCCATGTTAAAATTTTTTTTCTTGTTTATATAGGATCACGCACACACCCACACACACACACCCACACACACGCACACACACACACACAGCGCACACACAATAAATGCAGTAAAAACAACAGGAAAACAAGAATTGGCTGAAGGATATTTTTACTAATATATATATATATATATATATATACATATATATATACATATATATATATATATATATTCAGTCTAGAAGAACCACATTATCTTGAGTTAATTTTTAAATAATTAACAATGAAACTTTCAAATAGAATTAGAATGTATCTTACAACGTTTATTATTTAAGTCTTTTTATTTTTTGTGTGTGTATGTGTGCCAGGTATGTATGCATTTGCAACTCTGTACCTGTGTGTGTGCGTGCGTGTGTGTGTGTGTGTGTGTGTGTGTGGTGTATGTGGTGTGAAAGTTTTACACTGGGTCTCTTCCTCAGTCACTCTTCATCTTTTTTTCAATGTATATTTCATTGAATTTTTCTGCATTTCACACAAGGCATCTTTCTACCTTCTTCTCTACCTGCACCCCCTCCATAGCTCACTCTTGGGATTTCATACATTCTGTCATATATGGTAAGACTTGAGTCGAGTTTGTGTACCCAGATGTCCCTCACTATAAGTTCATCCACTGGAGACTCTTCAGCCTATCTAGCATAAATATATCTTCTCTCCCTTAAAGAAGATCGACTCTTGGTCAACTAGCAGTTATCAGTTGCCAATAGACTGTCAGCCACCCTCTGTCTTTGTTACTTTCCTGTTGCTGTGGTTAAATATCCTGATAAACAACTTAGGAGAGAAGGGTTAATTTTGGTTCACTACTCCAGAGGGAAGCGTCCATCACGGTGTGGAAGGTACTACACTATAGCAAAGGGTACGTGTGGGTTCAGTAGCCGAAGCAGGCTGGTCACATGGCATATGCAGGCAGGAATCCAGGAAGCAGAGGAGAAAGAATGTATTACCCTGCTCAGCTCCCTTTCCCCACTTCTAGAGTCTAGGATCCCAGCTAGGGAATGGTTTGGCCTGTGATTGAGTCTTCCTACCTCATTAGCATAATCAAGATAATTCCCCACAGACCTGCCTAGTGGTGCACTTCCCATCCCAGGTAATTGTACATTCTGTCATACTGACAACTAGCAGTGACCACTTGGTTTACAGTGTGCTGAGTTCTCTGTCACAGGGAAGAAAACACAGACTTTTCATTTTGCTTATATTGTAGTGGCAAAAGTATAGTGACAGTCCAGTGTCAACCTATCGGTATGGCAGAGGCTCATAATTGATCACTGCACTGTGAAAAGCTAACATTGCTTTGCAACTGCTTAGAGTTATTGGAAACCCCGTTGGTAATTTGTGTGCTCTGTTACTTTTCTGTTGTTGTGATAAAACACCGTGAACAAGGGAACTTATAGAATAAAGAGATTATTTGAGCTTATGATTCCAGAGTGATTAGAATTCATCATGTCTGGGAGGCATGGTGTCAGGAAATGTCCACAGCAGAAATCACAGAACTCACATCTTCAAGCAGGCATGGGAAAGAGATTGGAAATAAAGCAAGGCTTAATAACTGTATTAACCATTGAACTTAAAACTCTCAAAACCACCCCCCAGTGACACTCTTCCTCTAGTAAAGCCATAGCTTCTAAAATCTCCCAAACAGTACCACCAACTCAGGACAAAATGTCCAAATACAGGACCCTATGTGGTACATTTTCATTAAAAACCAACATGGGTGAAATCTTGACAGTCAATTTTCTCTGTTTAGGTTGTGTTGTTTTAGAGGTTTGATTTTAGGGCTGTGGGGATAGCACAGCCGTTAAAGGCTGAGGCTAAGAACCACAAAAAAAGAAGTTTGATTTTATGAATTTTAATATAAAAGCTCTAAAATATTTTCCATTTATGTGTTGGTGACCACAGAGGCCAGAAGAAGGTGCCAGGTCTGCTGGAACTGGGGGAATAAGTAGTTGTAAGCTTCCAGATGTGGGTGCAGGGGACTGAACGTGGGTCCTCTAGAAGAATAAGAAATGCTCCTAACCACTGAAAAATCTCTACAGCTTCTGCAAATGCTTTTATTCATTTATATTAAGTTTGCATTATCATTTTAAGTGAGTTATCAACACTAATAGAAAGGTTTTTAAGCAAGATAGTTTCCTTGGATTTAGTTTTATGACTATAAATGTGTGTGTGTGTGTGTGTGTGTGTGTGTCTGTGTGTCTGTGTGTTATTAACATTCTGAGCTATAAAGTAGGTATTTAATCTAATTCCTTGGGTGTGCCCACCAGCCCTTCCCATAAATGACAGCACTTTTCAGTTGAAAGATAGCAGTTTGAAATAAGCTATGCCATGAAGTCCTCTGGAAATATATTAAAAAACTGAATATTTCTTTTTTTTATCTTTTTGAGATATCTGAAATATTTGTTAAATATGGTGTTGAACATCTGTAACCCCAGTCACTCAACAAAAGAGGCAGAAGGATTAAGAAAATAAAGTGATCCCCAGATAATAACAAGTGCAAAGCTAGCCTGGGTTATATGAGATCCCCTGTCACAAAACAACACCAGAAATAAAAAGTAAAGAATTTGATTTTGAATATGATAAATATGAGATTTATTACCAAATAACATCTGTCCACGTTCTACTAATGGGTGAATCGCCATTTCTCTTGGCTTCTGATACTTAATTTCAGTCCTAGGAGTAGAGTTTAAGGAACAAATTAGAAAGAACTATCCATATCATCAGAACAACCTTAGGTAAAACTAACTGCACAGCTTACCTCATGGGACACCCATCTCTGTTCATAGAACAATGCTTGATGCTGGGGACAGAAAGAATAGAATAAAAATTTGTCCTCAAGGATCAAAACTGCATTTAATTTCATTCTTTCTCTGTAGCAAGAGCAATAAATATAGTAATTTTCCTTTTAAGAATTAGTAACCATCATATTCACTTGAATATTCAGTGGCTATGGGAGTTTCAATTTTTAGCTTTATAGGTCTTTCCCAGCAACTGATATTAGAGGTTTCAGAGGCCCATTAACTCTACTTGGTGTCCACATAAGTAATCATGCTCTCCATTGTATGAATGGATTACATCTTTCATAACGACTTGCAAATATAAAACCTTTCTTTCTCTCCCTATTAGTTATTCTCTTGACACAGAACTGCAAAAGATGTAATGAAGTTCCAGGAGTTTTATCTATTTGAACTCAAGTAATATCTCCCAAGGTGACATTCCCATGTTAAGAAAAGAAAAGCAATGATCTTAGCTTTGTGTTTTACAATACACTTATTTAGACAGAGATTTAGGAGACGCTTTTCTTGTAGGAACTTGAAAATGTTTAACAAACCTGATGTGAGGCAAGGGAAATGGCTCAGCAGGTAAAGCACTGGCCATGCAAGTGTGAGGAGCCACAGGAGCTCTGATTCCTAGCACCCATGTGAAGCTGGGTGGATGTGTCAGTCAACTCACAATCCCACTGCATGGCAGCGGGGGGGTGGTCAAGGGATCCCCAGAGCCCACTAGCTATCAGGATTAGCCCAATCTATAAGCACCTGGTTCAAGTGAGAGACCCTACATCAATACATAAAATGAGGTCCGACTGACAGAGACACCCAACATCAACTCCTGACCTCCACATGCACCTGCACACACATATTCATGCATTACACCCACAGAAAGCTCTAGCTACACATATGTAATAATGCATACACTCACCACACAGACACAGTTGCAGGGAGAAACACCCCTTGATCTCACTGTGTATAAATATATTCTGGATTCTGAATTTCTATAGATAGATAAGGCTTTGCCACTTGCCTGTACAATCTCTAGGATAGTTGTATCATGTTGACCAGATAGCAGTTATATAATGATACTCTTAATGTTGGAATCTGAGTATCTCTCATATATCCTGATGGGGGGTGGATTATGGAAGTTACAATAAGCATCACTTGCTCTGTATAAGGCTGGGTCTTTTGACGAGAAAAGTCAATATATCTGATGAGAAATTTCAGTAAATAAAATGAATCTGACTGGAAAGTATTGTTGATGCACTTCTGTCCAAAGTCAGTTTATAAATATGAGTATCACACATGAACAGGTATCTCTCTCATAATACAATGGGGGACTTGTGTGTTTCAGATTACATTTCAGAATTATGGAAGATTTGGTATAGTGGGAAGCCCTCAGGCATATTACGAAGGAGATAAAATTAAATGCAATAAACATGTGCTCAAGAGCTTCAAAATTGATCTTCTAATTATTATTGAGTAGCTCTCCTGTGACATCCACATGAAGAGGATGGTGTTGAATAAAACAACTCTGCTCCCTGTCTTCTCATCTCCAAAGTCCAAAGTGCTCTTAAAGTTTGTTCATTTTATTTATTTATTTCCCCATTTTTAGTAAAACTTAAAACCTAGGTAGCCTCTTGCATGGAGTGGAAGAGAGGTTCAATATTTTTATCAGGCCAGCACTTACATGCTGATGTGTTTCTGGTAAAATATATTATTACTTTTAATACTTTACTAAATTTTTATTTATTAACTTTTTTCTCTGGGTGAGCATTTGTGTGTGCACTTGTGTGTGTGTTCATTTATAAAACATGGGCATACATATTTGAATCCAGGGCAATGCTAAACATTGGGTCTCTTCCTCAGTTGTTTCTCTGTCATAATTTTAAAGACAGAGTCTCTTGCTCAACCTAGGTCTCACCCATGTGAATAGACTAGCAGGGCTTTTCTATATGAGCTGTGGGGGTGGGATCCAAACTCAGGTCCCCATGCTTACTGTGCCTACTGAGCCATACCCCAAGTCCCATCTGTCTATTTTATTCTCGTTATTTCTGATCCTCTCCCCCTTTTTTTCTGAAATCCCTCAATTAAGTACATTGTTTGGTTAACAAGCACACTTTGTTATTGATGTCTCTAAAACCCATGTTGGTTTATATCAGCTTCTGCAATATCTGTTAGATCTTGCAGAAATTGAGTACAACAAGCTTTTAACTCTTGCAATACTTCAGTGTCTTACGTTACATAATTAAAATTCTGTTCCTTCCTTGGATGTCTGAGGGGAAAAAAAAAAAAGAAATTCTGTTACTCTACAGGTGCCTCCAGGTCAATGTTGCCCAAAGGTGAACTCTGAATTCTTTCTTACTGCCGTGTATCTTCAGAAACAATACACAATCTGGTCATATTTATTAATTTGGATCTTAAGACATAATAGCATACTTCTTTGTATTTCATTTTCTTTCTTCTTTCTTAAATGGTCTCACCCAAATAAAGTCACCAAGTAGAATACTCCTCACCAACAATGTTAACTATATTTTGGATTTATTGATGTTTCTTTGGGGGATAATTGACCCAACCTTCCATATGCCACTCAGTGTTCTTGTCTACTATTTGTATCATTTCATAAATTCTCTCCATGATTAATTCATCTCTGGGGATTCTATGCCTAGCTTGTCTCCTAATGCATAATAGATCCCATATCCATGGAAAGTGATAGATGTAGATTATTCCTTTCTTTAACCAAATTTGATCTTTTATATGAGCTGAATGGAAGATTTTTTTGGCCCATTTCCACCTATTCTGTTGCATTAATATGCTGCAGTTTCAGCTTTCTTATGTCCTGCTGTCTCTCTCTGCATTACCTGGATTATCTTCTTCTGATCAACTCCATCTAGCATGGCATCTGGAGAAAGGGCTGACTTCCCACTTCACAGTCCTAAGAGAATATCCTCACATGTCAATGGCCATCAGCATGTGAGACTTAGTCTTCTGTTTCCTTTCTTGAAGATGTTTTGTCCCTGAGGTTCTTCCTCTCCTGATCACTAGGCCTGGGCTCCTAAGCTGACTATGGGGTAGGATCTCATGCCTGTGTTCTCTCCGAATTACATGAAGTTCCACTAAGCTGACTCTTCAGCTTCTGGGGTACTTTACCTGCCCAACCCTACTGAATTTTCCCTGGAAAGAGTCACATGATATTGTACACCACTAATGAGAGATGTGGAGATATGAGCTGGACCATTCATGCTGTCCTTGAGGCAGAGCAGAAACAGAAATGCAGGGGCTACAAAGACAAACCAGTTAGTAAAGTGCTTGTAGCACAGGCATGAGGACCTGACTTTGATCCGCAGAAAACACTTGGGGAAAGAAAGCTCCTGACATGGTACATCCTTCCTTTAATCTCATCAGTGCCAAGGTTCAGACAGGTGGATCTCTGGGGCTCACCCACCAGCCTGCCTGGATTATTTGGCAAGTTATAGACTGGTGTGAGACCCCGTTTCAAAAAACAAAGTAGACAGTGCTGGAAGAATGGCACTTAAGGTTTGCCTCTGGCCTCCACATGCAAGCACATATATATGTGTATGCATACCTGGATACACAGAAATATGCACAAAGGCACAAGCATAAGTGTAAAGAATTGTTCCATCAAATATTTGATTCATTAATAATGCTAACAGACTGTTTATAAAATATACTCTATCCTCTCTCTTTGAAGAATATTCTGGCTAGCTCAAAAGCCAGGTTTCTCAGATTCTGAAACTCTACACTAAAGTTTAGTGTCACAGAAGAACCAGTACCAGACCTCTGCCTTGTGTTCACTTCTCTTTTTCTTCCCATCCTAGATTTATTGAGTATTTTGAGAATTCTTAAAAAAACAGATGCCCCCATCGCAGCACACAAGTATTTAAATATACGTCTCAGAGGGTCTACACAGGTGGCTCCATTAGTTGTAAGATGGAAAGTTACAGTAAATGCCCTGAAGATTCAGGAAGCTGGGTTTGTACAGAACTGCTGGAGTCCCAAGTGAGTATGGATTTCAGATAGGTTATTTCCAGTTCATGATTGTGAACTCTGTTTGTTCTCACAGAACTCTTGCCCATTAAGTAGAGGATAGAAGGGAAGAACTGAGAGCCTTCCAAAGTATAGAGATTAAGTCAGACAAAGTCATATTTCATCAATACAAAGGTTATTAATCACTACCACTACCCTTTCTGACATTCTACAATGGTGATTGATACCACGGTCCAGATCACATTTCGTATTTCTAAGAACAAGTCACCAATCTAATCTGCTTCAGAACAACAAACAATTTGGCCTCATTTTAGAGTGGAAATCACTCATATAAGCAATAATAGGATGAGAAGATGCTTACTGTTGGCATTACATTTTCACTGTTACAAAAGGGGGGTTGTCATTGACACTAGGTCAGATCATATACATTCATAAATGTAGATTGCTATTCTAGTTCTGTAAATAGTGCTCTTGATTATTTCTTTAAAAGTATATAGTTGTCAGGGCTGGAGATGCAGCTTAGTTGAGAGAATGCTTGCCTAGCATATGCAAGGTTCTAGGATCAATCCCATCACCACATAAACCAGATATGATGCTATATAGTTATAATCCTAGCATTTGGGTAATGGAGGCAGGAAGATGCCTTATTGAATAAAAAGACACTTGGCATGCAAACAAGTATCAATAAAAAGATGAAAGGCAGTGTGATGGTTAATCCTGGGTGTCAACTTGACTGAACTAAAGAACAAAGAAGAGAAAAAGGATATTCGATTGACTACCTCAACCCAGATGGCCACCCCAAATGTGGGTGTTACCTTTGCTGGCAGGCAGTATTAAAGGCCATGGCAGAGGGAGTGGTCCTTTTTTTTCCTGTGGCTGCCTCTCTCTCACTGGTGAGTTTATCTGCTGCCTGTGATCAACACTTCAGATCCCAGCTGTATTGAGACCAGCAGATCTCCTGGATCCATCGGGCTTTCAGCACCAGATTGGGACTACTGAGACATCCAGCCCTTGTGGGCTGAGCAGTTCCTGGATTCTCACCTCTCCAGTGCATGCAGGCTACGTGTTGGACTACTTGACGTCTGTCCCGTGAGCAAATCAATAAATTGTATATAATTTATATTCGACCTGTTGCTTCGGTTTCTTTAGAGAACCCTGCTAATAACAGAGTTTGAGTACCAGAAGTGGTTCTAAGGAAACAGAATTGAAAGGATGAATTTCTTAGTGGGCTTGGTAGTTTCGTGAAACAGCTCTCCAACTTAATGAAGCCTAGAGTTATGAAGGCTCTCCTGGTGGCATGAAGAGGAATGATAATCCTTGGTGCAGACATATTGATGTAATTATGAAGATAGATCCATTTGCACTTCACCTCTTGTGAGAAGCAAGAATATTAGTGACTCTATGTATAAAAAGTTTGAGAAATTGCAGAAAAATAAGGAAAATAATATGTTGCCTGGTTTGCTCCTAGCATCTCTGATAAAGTGATAGAGGAAAATAAGGAGCTCAGTGATAAAATGACCAGCTCCAGATTTGAAACAACAGTTTAAAAGTTTCAAGTGTGCTCTGGAAGAGAATCTTCTCTCCAGCAGCCAAAGAGCAAAAGCGCAGAAAACAAGCTGGAGCCCTTATTATACATTTTGGCTGATTTACAATGCAAATTTAATTCCCAGCCATGAAGAGGTCAGCAGTCAAAGTGATAGCACTGGTGGGGAAAGGTGAAACCCTGAAACTTGGGATGGAGATTTGTGGGAGAACATGAATGAGGTATTTGAACCCTCGGATTCTGAGGATTTTCTTTTTTTTTTTAATTTTTTTTTATTTATTCTGTATGTGTATCAATGTACTGTCTGCATGCAGGTTTGTTGCACCCGTTGTTGTGCATGCCACGGAGGTCAGAAGAGGTGTGGATTCCCCGGAACTGGGTTCTCCTGGAATTGGAGTTTCAGACGGTTCTCGCGCCACCATGTGGGTGCTGGGAATCAAACCCGGGTCCTCTGTAAGAGCGGTCAGCACCTTTAACCACTAGCCATCTCTTCCAGCCCGTGGGGGATTTTCTTTATCTGAGGAATTAATCTCCCCACCCTCACAAGAATCCACACCCTGCAGATCCCCCTCCCCACCCTTCCTGAGGAAACAATCCTCCCCTTCCCATGGGGAGATAATGTCCCTCAGGGCCAAATTATCGCCTCTAGAACCATAACCAGAGTCAAGGCTAACAAGCCCCTAAGGTGAGATGGAAAGTTTGGTCCATGAGGAGGTGCACTGCACCACTAAGGAAAGTAATGAGTTTGCCAATCCATTCCGGCAGAAGCCTAAGAAATATGTTGGGAATGGATTTTAAGGTGTGGGATAATGGTGGAAGGATATAAAATTGGATCAGACTGAGTTTAGTGATATGAGCTCATTGAGTAGGAGTTCTGGGTTTAACTGGAAGCTCAAGTGGTTAAAAAAGGTGTTAAAAGTTTATTTGATTGTTGGCTGGATTATAAACATGGCCTACTAACAGCAAGTTAGAGATGCCAATATTCCTTGGCTTAGTATTATGAAGGGATTGTGAGGGTCAGGCAGATGGGCATGCTGAGTGAATTCGAAGTGTAAAACAACATTTTCACAATATGAGGACCCAGAGGACATGACTTCTTTCACTGAGTTTATAAGATGAAAGTATTGAGAGAGACACCAGAACATTGAAGAGCTTTGTTTTTTGTCTTTTCTTATGCCAGACTTGACAGTTAGAGAGTGGTTGCTCGCTTGCATAAATTAAATGTCCACTAATAGGTTTAACAGGACATCAGGTAGGCTCAGGTGGCCAGATGAGCTATAGTTATCGTATATTATCATAATGGGTGGCAAAGGCAAAACAATGCCTATATGGCATGACCGAAATGATCTTTGGAACGGGCATTAATACATGGTGTTCCCAGAACCAAATACATAAGAAGCCTACTAAGTTTTGTGATATTTGATCATGTATAAGCAGAAAGTTCTAGAGCAAATGACAGAAGAGTCAACATTGGATATTCAGCAGAGTGAATCCCGTCCAGTTAACCAGTTTCCAGATTGAGAAGTTCACAGACCCAGAACCCTAGAATGAAGGGGTGGTTGGGTTCCAATGAGGAAGAACCTTGTCACAATACCAAAGAGTTATGCTGTTTGCCTTCCTCTGTCCTTCCCCAGAGGGACCTGGTGTTTTTAGGGTAACTGTACACTGGGGAAAAGGAAATAATCAGACTTTTTGAGCCTTTGATATGGTTCTATTTGATACTGATCCCTGTAAGACCATTAAAAAGCATTGTGGCTTCTGGTTAAAGTAGGGGCCTACAGGGTCAGGTGATAAAGCGAGTTTGGGCTGAAGTCTGACTCACAGTGGGCCAGTGGGTCCCAGAACTCATCCTGTGGTTATTTCCCCAGTCCAGAATGTATAATTGGGATAGATATAATTAGAAATTGGCAGAATCCCAATTGGTTCCCTGACTGTGGAGTGAGGGAGTATTATTGGTTGGAAAGGCCAAATGGAACCATTGGTGTGCCTCTACCAGGGAAAATAGTGAACAAAAACAGTATATCCCTGCGAAGATGCAGAAATTAGTGCCCCTTCAAGGATTTGAAACATGCAGGGGTGGTGATTCCTAACACATCTCCATTTAAATCCCAATTTGGACTTTGCAAAAGGCAGATGGATCATGGAGAGGACAGTTGACTATCGAAAACTAACCAAGTAGTGACACCATTGCAGCCACTGTACCAGATGTGTGTCCTTACTGAGCAGATTAATATGTCTCCTGGTACCTGGTATGTAGCTATTGTCTGGCAATGCTTTCTTCTCAATACGGGTTCATAAGGACCACCAGAAGCAATTTGCTTTCACTGGCAAGCCAACAGTATACTTTACTGTCTTACCTCAGGGGTATGTTAACCTCCAGCTTGTGCCATAACTTACTTAGAAGGGATCTTGATAGCTTGACTCTTCCACAAAATATCAAACTGGTCCACTATTAATAGAGGTTATGCTGATTGAACCCAGTGAATAGGAGGTAAGCTAGTCTAGACTTGTTGGGAAAGCATATGTGCATGAGAGGATGGGGAAATAAATCCAAGTAAAATGCAAGGGCCATCTACCTCAGTGAAGTTTCTAGGAGTTCAGTGGTGTGGAGCATGCAGAGACATTCCTTCAAGGTAAAGAATAAGTTTGCGCACCTGGCCCCTCCCTCACCAAGAAAGAAGCACAACGTTTAGTGGGCCTTTTTGGATTCTGGAGGTAGCACATTCCTCATCTGAGTGTGTTACTATGACCCATATACCAGGTGACTCATAAGGCAGCAAACTTTGAGTGGGGCTTGGAACAGAAAAGGCTCTTCAACAGGACAGGCTGTCAGTGCAGGCTGCTTCTGCCCCTAGGGCCAAATGATCCAGCAGACCCAATGGTGCTTGAGGTATCAGTGGAGATAGAGATGCTTGTCTGAGTCTGTGGCAGGCCCCCATAGGGGAATCACAGTGGAGGTCTTTGGGATTTTGGAGTAAGGGCTATACTTCATCTCAAACAACTTTCTTTTGAGAGACAGCTCTTTAGCCGGCTATTGGGCCTTAGTGGAAACTGAATTTCACAATGGGCCACAAGTCACCATCGACCTGAGCTGCCCATCATAGCTGGGTGTTATCTGACCCACCAGACCATAAAGTAGGACATGCACAGCAACACTCCATTATCAAATGGAAGTGGTCATACTGACAGGGCCCAAGCAGGCCCTGAGGGCAAAGCAAGCTAGCTACATGAAGAAGTTGCCCAAATGCCTATGGTTCCCACTCCTGTTAAAATGCCTCCTGTGCTAAGCATGCACCTATGGCTTCAGTGGGGTTTTGCCCTATAAGCAGTTGACTGAGGAAGAGAAGACTAGGGCCTGGTTTACTGATGGTTCTGCACGCTATGCAGGCACCACCCAGAGGTTGGATAGCTTGCACATTACAGCCTATTTTCTGAAACAACCCTAAGGACACTGGTGAAGGAAATTCTTCACAGTGGGCAGAACTTGGCAGTGCACATGGTTGTGCATTTTGCTTGGAAGGAGAATGGCCAGAGGTTCGATTATATCTGATTCATGGGTGTAGCCAAGGGTTTGGCTGGATGGTCAGGGACTTGCAGACGGAGCATGACGGGAAAATTGGTGAGAACGACAATTTGGGGAAGAAGAATGTGGATAGAGCGCTCTGAATGGTCAAAGGATGTGAAGATATTTGTTGTCTCTGTGTAAATGCTCATCAAAAGTGTATTCTCAGCAGAGGATGAGTTTAATACTTCAAGTAGATCACAGTGAACTCATTCTGTTGGATATCAGCCTCTTTCTCCAGCTATCCCCCTGTTGTTGCTCAATGGCCCATGAACAAAGTGGTCATAGTGGCAGGATGGAAGTTTATGCATGAGACTCGACAGCATGACTTCCACTCACCAAGCTGGATCTGTACTACAGCTTGCCGAGTGCCATTTTGCCAAGAACAGAGACCAAAATTGAGCCCCCAATATAATGCTATCCCCTGGGGTGACTAGACCAACAACCTGGTGGCAGGTTGACTACATTGGACACTCCATCATGGAGGGGACAGGTTTTGTTCTTACAGGAATAGATATATTATTCTGGTTATGGTTTGACTTTCCTGCAACGTAATCTTCTGCAAAACTACCATCCAAGGACTTCAGAATGCCTTATCCACCTCAGGTGTATCCTCACAGCACACTTCTGACCAAGGAACTCACTTCACAGCCAAGAAGTGTGACTGTGGGCCCATGGTCATTGTATCCACTGTTCTTACCATGTTCCCACCACCCAGAAGCAGCTGGCTTGATAGAACGATGGAATGGCCTCTTGAAGACAAGTTACAAGCACCAATTAGGTAGCAATGCTCATGGAGGGCTGGGGCAAGGTTCTCCAGTAACAAGCAGTATATGCTTTGAATCAGTGCCCACTATATGGTACTGTTTCTCCTATAGCCAGAATTCATGGTCCAGGAACCAAGGGGTGGAAGTGGGAGTGATTCCACTCACTATCACCCCTAGTGACCCGGTAGGAAATTTTTGCTTACCCACGACCTTGTGTTCTGCTAGTCTAGATGTTTTGGCTCCAAAGGGGTGAGTGGTTTTGCCAGGAGATCAGCAAATGTTCCATTGAACCGGAAGCTAGACTTCCGAGCCCCATGGCCACTTGGGCTTCTACTGCCTCTTAAGCCAACAGGCTAAGGAGAATAACAGTAGTAGGAGGAGTGATTGATCCAGACTACCAGGGGAAATTGGAACCTTTTTCTCCACAATGGGGGCAAGGAAGATTATGTCTGGAAGGCAGGAGATGCTGTAGGGTGTCTTCTGGTGCTACCATGTCTATGTTTAAGGTCAATGGGAAACTCCAAAACCCAAAACCAACAGGAACAATAAATGGCCCAGACCCTCAGGGATGAAGGTATGGGTCACTCCTCCAGGGAAAGAGCAAGACCTGCAGAGGTGCTTGCTGATGGTAGAGGAAAACAGAATAGGTAATAGAAGAAAATATCATAAATAGCACCTGAGGCCAAGGGACAGTTGCAGAAACATGGATATAATAGATATAACTTTTTTCCTATTTGGTGTAAATGTGCTTGTTCGGTTATAACGTATATTAAGCAGATCGTTGTGTTGTTCCCTTTGATATAAATGAGATAAGTGTAAGTTTGTCATATTTAGCGTTATTAGATACTGAAGACTAATGTTCCTCAAGGACATTACCAACCTCTAAGATATAATGCTTGGCTATTGCACATGAGACACTTATACACATATTAGGTGGAATTATAACCTTGCCATTGTGCCACAATTGGACATTTAACTACATAAGGAGAGGGCTATTTATTGGGTGTCAGGTTGACAAGGGGGGGACTTGTGATGGTTAATCCTTGGGTGTCAACTTGACTGACTAAAGAACAAATAAGAGAAAAAAGAAGCTTCGGATTGGATTACTTCAACCCGATGGCCCACCCCAAATGTGGGCGTTACTATTCTGCGCAAGGCAGGCAGTATTAAGAGCCATGGCAGAGTGAGCTGGTCCTTTTTTTTTCCTGTGGCTTGCCTCTCGTCATCTGGTGAGTTTGGTCTTGCTGCTGGATCACCCTTTGGATCCCAGTGTGTACTGAGACCAGAGATTCCTGGAATCCATCAGGCCTCAGCACCAGATTTGGGACTACTGAGACACCAGCCTTGCGGACTGAGCAGTTCCCGGTATTCTCAGCCTCTCCAGTGCGGTGCGGCTACTGTTGGACTACTTGAGCTCTGTCACATGAACAAATCAATAAATTTTATATAGCTATATATGTGTCCTGTTGTTCCTGTTTCTTTAGAGAACCCTGACTAATACAGGAAGTAGTTGGATATTCTTGCCAAACTAGGCAACTGAAGTTTGAAATCTGAGAAATGTTAACTGTGGTGAAAGGCAAAGACACAAAATAATCAGTAGAGCCTCTCATTTTGTTTACAGTTCACAGGTTTTGAGTTTCCATGATTTGAGCAATATGGTTTCCAAATGAATTCATTTCCATGGTAATTTATCTTTTAAGCATTTAATTGAGAAATCTAGGAAAGATTAATGCTATTTGATTTTTTCCTTTTCATGTTTATATGCATGTGTGTATGCATGTCCTCATGCATGTGGGCACATGTATGTGTATGATGACCAGAGGTTGATGTCTGGAAGCTTCCCTCACACTTACACCTTGTTCATTTGTGCAAGATTGCTCAGTCAAACCTACCAAATGAGCTAGTCTCCCTAGTCAGCCTACTAGAAGGATTCCCTATCCCTGCCTCCAGAGTCCTGGAAGTACAGGAGGGTGACTGTTCCCACAAGGCATTGTACTTGGCCCCTGAAAATCTAAACTCAGTCCTCTTGCATGGATGTTAAGCACTTTAATTGTTAAACTATCTTCTTAGTGTATAACTGTTGTTCTATTATTTAGAAACTGATGTTTCTAAATAATAAATTCTTACTGTTCATGTAAATACTAATTTCAGAGCAAATAAAACTATTTTGAGCAGCGTCATTGAGGAGTATCTTTATAAATCTCTCAAAGAATTGTTTTAATATTTTCAGTATCTAAAGAATGATGCATTATGATTTGGGGCTGGAGAGATGGCTCAGCAGTTAACAGAAATGGCTGCTCTTGCAGAGGACCCAGGTTCAATTTTGCAGCACCCACATTGCAGCTAACTGTCTCTGTTTGTAACTTCAGTTCCAGTGAATCTGACACCTTCTGACTCTGTGGACACTGCAAGACATGGGTACAGTTACACACATGCAGGCAATACACTCATAAACATAAAAATTATAAATCAAATATTTTTAGAAAGAATGATCTATGATTCATCAACTCACATGAAAATGACAATCCAATCGAAACTTGGCCTGGTATACAAATCAGTAATCCCAGCTGGAAGGAGAAGCCAGGAAGGTCAGATGTTCAAGACTGCCCTCAGCTACAGATTTACTTTTAGTGAGGAAAGCCTGGTCTACATAGCACCCAGTCTCAACAAACAAACAAACAAACAAACAAACAAAAACTCTCTTTTCTGTTATCTAATATAGAAATATAAATATAGATATATGGGTGCACATAATACAAATAACAATAATCATGCATGAAGTTATCAAATAATCATGTGAGAGTGGAGATGGGGGAGGGGTGTGAATATTATCAAATTACATTGTATGAAATTCTTAGTCAATAAAACATTTTTAAATTAAAACAGAATACTTAATTTTCATTTTAATTGTCTATAGTAGAGATTAAATGTAGTGTTCTGGGGCTGGATAGATGGCTCAGCAGTTAAGAATACTGGCTGCTCTCGCAGAGGACAAGGGTTTGATTCCCAGCACCCACATGACAGCTAACAACAGTTTGTGACTTCATTTCCAGGGATTTTATCACCCTCTTCTGACCACTGTGGACATTGCATTGCATGGGAGCAGTTACGTACAGGCAGGCATAATATTCATTCAGGCTAAAATTCCTTCTGGGAGGCATGAGTGGAGTCCATTCTGCTCCCCCTTTGATCTCTAAGACAAAATAAGTTAAAATTTCACCAAATCAGCAATTTTATTGGGCTTACTAACAGAACAATGTGTGAGGAGGTTACTTATGGAAATGTGGGCATTTCCTCCACCAAGGCCTCACAGGAAAGTCTAATATTCATACATTTAGACACATACAATAAAAGTAATAAATATTTTAAGTGCAGATTTCTACATGTTTTTAAACTATAGAGCCTGTAATATGGAGCCATGTGACATTTTAAAAAGCTAATATTTCTATGGATACAGTTTAGTTTTTTCTTTGTTTGGCTTCTTCATTGGTTGCATATTAGAATCAAGATCTTACTATGTGGCCCAGCCTGGCTTCAGATTTGTGATCTTCCTGTCTCTGCCTCCCAAATGCTGAGACTTTTGGTAACATTTGCCAACATGCCTTGCCTAAGAACACAGTTTGAGATAATCATTAGTAGATGTATTTTCTATGAATAGGAATTTCTAGAGGCATTAACATTCTCCCAAACTACACTAAAAGCCCATTAGTAGTATTCCTAGATACAATTATAAATTATTTCAGTTATTAGTGATTTTTGCCAAAACTCTTGTGCAGTAAAAACATCTATGACAACACAGAAAACATTACAAATTTAGTACTCCATCTGGAAAGTGCTAATTTGTATAATACAAATGTCATGTGAGATGACAGGCTAACATATATCATATTGCTTTTCTGAAAATAGAATACAACATGAACTGTATAAAAATTAAATTTCTACAAGACTTATACAGCAAGATATGGCATTGAAATGTGGACATTGTCAGAACTATGATGCAACTCTTCATCCTTAACTTAGCTTCAGTAATATGGGACACATCCCTGTGTTTTTCTGGGCTCATTGACTTATAAGTAAATTGATGACTGATATTCTCTCTCTTAAAGAGTTGTAATCTTGAAGAGAGATGTAAGCTACATACATGCCTCATGTGGGAAGCAGTGAGCACTCCTCTCCTATCCATTTGTTTTTGTTTTAAGTGTTGGCCTGAGAAGTGCTACTGGCTGACAGTGAAGTGATTTAATCTACAACAGAGAGACAATACTCAAATTTCTGTATGAAGTAATGAGCCATTCTTTCTAGCAAGGTTGTTGCTAAAATTCCTTCAGGGAGGCATGAGTGTAGTCCATTCTACTCCCCCTTTGATCTCTAAGACAAAATGAGTTACAATTTCACCAAATCAGTGATTTTATTGGGCTTACTAACAGAACAATGGGTGAGGAAGTTACTTATGGAAATGTGGGTGTTTCCACCATCAAGGCCTCACAAGAAAGTCTTCATCCCAGCATGGACCCTTTGACCTCCGGGAAGCTGCACAAAGTGGTGAGAGACACATTGCCTCTCTCTGCTTCATCCATTTATACTTAGTCCTTCCCCACAAGCAACTAGGCCCAATTGGTTGGTTGTGAGGCATGTGACTCTCCCCACCCTTCCCTTCCTGAGTGTCAACAGTCAGGTTTGTTTGTGATGATAATAAGCAGGCAGGTGGAACCAAGCTTGGGAAGAAGGCATCCGATGTACACCATCAGTCTTTTGGAGGACAGTCCATGCTACAATGGTTATAAAAGTTGAAAGGTTCTACTAGTAATTTGATGACTAGAGAAAACTTAGAGGACTGATCAAAAAGGAATAGAAATACAAGTCACTTTGGGGGCCATGGAAGTATAGATACATATGCATAGGCACACACAGACACACACAGACACACATACACAAACACACACACAAACACATGCACACGCATACAAGCACACCTACCCACAAAATACCAGCAAATAGACAGGAAAATAACAGGCAATCCACATAAGAGAATAGACCATGGGATTCACTGTCCTCTGTGGAGCAGACTTAATTGCTAGTGCTACTTAACTATGGTGAAATTAAAGGTACGAAGCATTTTGATTGAGCTTTGAAAATTATTATTATAATGAAACATAGTGTATTTTTCAATTTTGTGGGAGGATTTATTATTCAGAATATTCTATTCATAGGCAAAACTTTGCGAAACATGATCTACAACTAAGTGAGCAGGTCTGATTACAAATGTAAACTTAGACTGCAGAATCAGGATCTTCTTAGAGTGCTGTATTCCAGTTTCATTGAATATATGTTTCCTAGTTACTTTTCTGTTACTGTGACAAAAGTACCCTGACAAAAGCAATCGAGTGTGTTCATAGCACACTCTCTGTACTGGATAGCTTTAGTGTCAACTTGACACACCTGGGTTGAGGGAGCCTCAGTTGGGGAATTGGCTCCATTGGATTGGCCTGTGGCCACATCTGTGGAGTATTGTCTTGATGGTCGAGTAGTGTGGGAGGGCCCAGCCCACAAGAGTGGTGCCACCCTGGGCAGGTTGTTGTGTACTTAAGAAGGCGGGCTGGGCATAAGCCAGAGAGCAAGCCAGTGGGCGAGCAAGCCAGTGGACAGCATTCCTCCATGGCCTGTGCTTCAGCTCCTGCCTCCAGGTTCCTGCCCTGAGTTCCTGCCTTGTGCTCCCTGAGTGATGAACTGAACCAGGAGATGTAAGCTGAATAAACCCTTTCCTCCCCCAAGTTGGTGTTGGTGTCAGAGTGTTTTGTCACAGCAATGGAAGACAAACTAGGACACTCTCCATCAGTGTGGAACAGTCAAGGTAACAGGAGCTTGAAACAGCTGACTGTACTGTGTCCAGGGTCAGAAGAGAGCAAAGAATGCACAGTGCTGCCCAGCTCCCTTTCCCCATTCATTCAGTCTAGGACCCAGGCCTGGAAGTGGTACCATCTAAAGGGGCAATGACTCCGTGCCTCAACCAATGCAATCAAGCTAGTTCCCCCATAGGATAATCCATCCTGGGTGAGCCTGCATCCTTTATTCCTACATTCCAGATTCTGTCAAGTTGATAATTACAATTCAACATCACAGTAAGTGATGGAAGTAAGGAGCACTGATTGCTCTTACAGAGGACCAGGGTTTGATTCCCAGCACCCACATGCTGACTAACAACTGTCCTTATATTGTACAGCATGGACGCACTTACATGCATGCAGCCAATACACTCATTCTCATAAAGATGAAAAATAATTAATAAAATATTTAAAAATGATTTAGAACTGGATGAGGGAAAACTAAAAAATGTCTTAAATTATAAATATTCTAGGGGTCAAGGAGATGGCTCAGAAGGTAAAGGCACTTGCCATCCATCTTGATGACCTGAATTCAGTCCCTGAGACACACACACTCTAGAAAAGAAATAATCTCCTGTAAATTGTCCCCTGACCTCCAGACATGCATTGTGCAGGAGCATGTCTGCCCCACATACACACATGTATCTGTATAAAATATGTTTTTAATATTCTGTCCCAGACATGGTGGCACAAGTCTGTAATTCCTGGATTGTGAGGCCAATGCAGGAGGATGAAGAGTTTTAGGACAGTCTCAGCTACTTAAGGAGTTCAAAGTCAACATAGACATACTGGGTTTCTGTCTCAGAAAACCAAGGTAAAAGTATTTTAATATAAGTTTCTGAATTAAAATCAGTGTCATGTGCCTGACTCAATATTAGATGGCAATGCACAAAACTGAGAGGGTAAAATCACATGAACACACTTACTGGTTGTTATTTGGTACATTGTGATTTTAGCCTGTGGTCAGTTTTAAAGGTCTGCTATTTAGAAGGTATTGGCTCTTTACCATTACAACTGAAACCTATTTTACTTTAATTTTATCTCTGTTTAAGTAATCAATATCCTTTCAAAAGTTCTACAGTTGCAGATTGAAACTGCTTTTGAAAAAGATTACCTTTCTCAGGTTCTATTTAAAAGACTGGTTTCTTTAAAATGTAGGTATCATTTAAGGTCTGTGCCCCTAGGTATATTTTAAATGCATTGACAAAATCCAGGGTTTTTTTTTCAAAATGTGTTTAAGGTGAATGATTGCTTCTAAATAAAATCTTCACATCCTAATATGTCTTCTGATCTTAGTATTTCAAAGATATATTCAGTTAATTTGCGTAAATTAGTCCTTTTATAATAAATCTTTGTGTGTTTGTATGTGTTTTCATGTGTGTGAGTGTAGGCATGTATATGCCATTGAACATACGTAAAGGTCAGAGAATCACCTTTGTCAGTCCTCCCCTCAGCCTCATTTGAGGTAAGGTGTCTACTGTTCACCCCTCCATATTTCAGGCAGGGCCTGGGGACTCTCCTGTCTCTGCCACCCACATCTCCATAGTCACCCTGGGATTACAGATGACCACAGCCATGCCTGGCTTTGTATGGGTCCTGGGGATCACAACTCTAGTCCTGATGGTTTCAGGCAGGCCAAGTGCTTTACTTCTGAGACATCTCCCTAACCGAAACATTTTTTTATCTAACTGAAGAATTTTGAATTTAGATATCTATGTAAAAGTTAAAAGACTGATTCTTTTTCTCATAGATATTGTGGGTATTATTTGACTTTGAAAGACTATCTTCATTTGGACCAGACCTATGAGTGAAATGGCTGCCAAGAGCAGGAGGCCAATCCAAGCAAGCTTCCAGTGCAGGGAAGCTCATTCATCATCCTGTCTCTGAGCTGTCTTTCTCCAGTTTCACCATGGACCAGGCTTTCATGGCACAGAAAGAAACCTAGACATCAAAGCATAACAAGTAAACAAGTAGAGGGCCAAGATGTTTGAAAGCATAACCACACTTCACTCTCAGCACACCTTGAGAGGTCCCATTGTCTGCAAATTCAGTTCAGAGCAAGATTAAAAACAGTGTTCAGGGCTCAAGAAATGACTCGATGATTATGAGAACTGGATACTGTTGCACAGGACCTGAGTTTGATTACAAGCAACCACATGGTGGGTGACAACATCTCTAAATCCAGTTCTAGGAGAATCCATCTGAACTCTGAGAGCTTTGCACAAAATGGGTGTGCATACACGCATACAGGCAATACACCCATATACATAGATATAATAAAAATAAAATATTAAAAACTGTGTTCAAATGAGACTTAGTTTGAATCAGAGCCACAAATGCACCTTTTCTCTTTGTTAAGTGTCTATAAACAGACTCACAAGTATGTAAATTAATATTTGGTATGGCTGTTGCCTTTCTTGTTGCTATGATAAAGTACACGACAAATTCACCTTAAGGAAGGAAAGGTTTATTGTGGCTCAAGTTTGATGGTAAACAGTCTGTCAAGCTGAAAAGGCATGGCAGCAGGAGTGTGAGGCTACTGGTCACTGCTTCCACATCAGGAAGCAGAGAGAGATGCTGATGCTCACTTTTCTTTCTCCTTTTTATTCAGTCTGGGACCTCCACTGATGGAGCGGCACTGATGCACTTAGGCTACTTCACCCAAACTCAACCAACATACACGATCCCTCATGGACATGCACAGAGACTAACCTAATCTACATCTTCTGTCTCAGCCATTCTTGGAAGCTTCTCTTTCACATGATTCTAGTTCTTGACAAGTTGATAAGCAATAACCATTGTATATGACCAGTAAAATTATACACTTTAGTGGTTGGGGGCAGAATCACCATAAGAAATGGGTCAGTGTAATGAATATATACATACATACATATATGTTTATTTTTATTTATTATCTATAACATTTTATGGGGCTGGACAGATGGCTCAGTGCATAAGAGCACTGGCTGCTCTTGCAGAGGAACCAGCACCCACATGGTGGCTAAAAATCGTCTGTAACTCTAGATCCAGGAGAATCCAATGACTTCTTCAGACCTCTGAGGGCATTGTATGACACAGATCACCTACATACATGAAGACAGTACACTCTTACACATAAAATTTAAATATATATATAAATGTTTCAAGATCAATATTGATTTATCTTTAAAAACTGAACAATAATAAATACAAAAAAATGATGAAACCAAATATATAAATAGAAAAAAGCTTATAATCTCAAGCCATGCATGAGTACTTTCTATGGAATATTAATGAGACTTTATTGGGAAATAAGATGACATTATGTTAAGGCAAAACCACTGGTTCTCAGTGTTGTGGTCAATACTGACAATTGACATTACAAATAAATGACACCCAAAACTTGAGAAGTGTTCTATTACACTTGTTTATTTGTTTGTTCATTGTGTATGTGTGAATGTGTCCCTGGTGCATGGGCGGAGGTCAGGTAACCATGTGAAAATCAACTCTTTCTTTCCATCGTTCTATTACCTGGGATAAAACTCAGGTCCTCAGGCTTGGCAGTATTCTAGTAACATGATGCAAATAAACATCTAGTTGCCCAGTGTGACATCATCATCTGGAAATGGGCACTCTCATATCATGTCCATAGTCATTGCTATAGGTAATAGTTACTTTCCTTATTGTTGTGACAAAATTACCTGACAAGAAAACAACTTTAGTTTGGCATTCAGTTCTAAAGGTACAGTCCATCAAAGCTGGGAAGTTACAGTATCAGGAGGGGGAGGCATCTGCTGACATTACACACCATACTCAACAGTGGAGAGTAGACTGAAAGGAGGATCAGGTTATGAAATCTCAAGGTCTGCCTCTCTTGACCCAATTTACCCAACAAGGCTCCACCTCCTGAAGTTTCCAGGACCTTCCAAAACAGTGCCACCATCAGGAGACCAAGTGTGCAAACACTTGATCCTGTGACAGATATTTCAAATTCAACCACATAAGCAAACCTTGGCTGACATATTTTAAATATTTAAACGTGGAAGATAAAGCAGAGCAATTTTATTAAGGATGGGGAACATAAAAAGACAAATCACAGTTCAACTCTTGCACCGTACTATTCCTGATATTTCAGCCATTATTTGCTTGTTGTGTAAGTTTTCTCTCATAAATTTAAGAAATTTAAAAACAGAAACTCTCTCTTAACCACTGAGCAATCTCTCCAGCCCTTGTCTTTCACTTATTCAACATTAGCTTACATTAAAACTAATTTACTATATTTCCTTCTGTGGTGGTCTTTAGTAGTTTTGCCCTCATGATGGAACACTGAAACTGCTGAGAGTTTTGAAGCAAAGGTAAGTTTTTAATTAAATCTTGCCACTTGTCTTCTTTCACATAGTACCAGCTCTCTCTCTCTCTCTCTCTCTCTCTCTCTCTCTCTCTCTCTCTCTCTCTCTCTCTCATTCTACTTTATGCTATTTTATTATTTTGGAATATTGTCCTCTGAGGATAACTGCCATTACAGCTTAATCAGCCAGCTGTGATAACATACAAGAAGTCCTCAAGATCTCTTCTGGAGACTCTCACGGATGAGAGTTTAGGGGAAGTCATTAGGCTCTCATTTGAGATTACAGCCACTCCTTTCTACACCTTTCTCCCAGTTGCCTGTATTTCTACCCCAATGGCATGTGGTCTCCATTGGTAACAGAGCACACAGGTAGTGGAATCCAGTTGCCTGTAGGATGGAGTCCATCTATGCACCATGGGGAAACATTCAATTCTGTTGTGGGTGAGAACTTTTAATCCTGCAACTGTTTGAGAGCCCTCTATGCTCTTGTAAGTTACCACTCACCCATGCTCCTCCTCTAAGCAAACCAATTAATTCATTGGGTAGAATCCTTAATTTGGTTTGCCATTAGTGCTCTGTCTGGGGTGAGTAGATATTTGTTTGCTTCTCCCCAGGAAAAAATTTACACAGCAATTATCAATGCCTTATGAATATTTGTCCTTCTCCATAATCATAATAGAATCTGAGCATTAAAATTTATCTTGGGGACCATGCACATTTCTAAAATTGTTTTCAGAACATACTTATAGTAAATATTGCTATGTGGATATAAGATCTGGAGAGTGGCTGGGTTCCTGAGATCAGACTACAGCAGGGGAAAAATAGCTACGTCACCAAAGCATTGCATCCTGAGAGTCAGCTCAGCAATGTAAGGAAAAATGCTTGCTTTTGTGACACTTTCTATCCATGCTTTTGTGATCGATCTCCTATACACTGTGACTTGTTCTCAATTAATTTCTTCTGTTTGTATATGTCCATGTATCTTCTTAGCACAGAGTACTTAATGTTTTTTACAGTGTACTTAATTTTAAATAGAGGTGAGAATGTAGCTCTCTTGGTAGAGTACTTGTCAAATGATCTCAAGGCCCTGGATTTAATAGCACCACATAAGGTGATGCATGGGACTTTCCATGTAGAGGCAAGGAATCAGTAGTTCAAGGTCATTGCTGTCTACACACTGAAAGTGAGGCCTGCTTGGTATAGATGAAATCCTATTTCAAAAGGAAGAAAAAGAGAGGGAGGAGAGAGAAGAGTAAGAAGAAAAAGAGAGAAAATAAAGGAGATGAGTAAACAGAAAAAGGAAGTAAAGGAGAAAGAAAGCAAAAGAAGGAAAGAGAGAAAGAAGGAAGGGAACATGGAAGGAAAGAAAGGAATAGAGAGAAAGAGAGAGGCAGGAAAGAGAGAATGAGAAAGAAAAATAAACAAAGGAAGAACAAGAAGGGCAGAAAGAAAAAGAAAGAAAGAAAGAAAGAGAAAGAAAGAAAGAAAGAAAGAAAGAAAGAAAGAAAGAAAGAAAGAAAGAAAGAAAGAAAGAAAGAAAAGAAAGGAAGGTAGGTCTAATTTCACTTCGTGCTTGCAAAGTTGAGCTTTGGCCTTTTGCTCTGAATTCTCTTTCTGTCGGTGTATCTAATCAGCTTGCCATTTTATAATACAAAAACCAAATTCAGTTCCTGGAATGGGCCACTGGGTCTTCAAAGTTTTGATGATCTTTCTTATATCATTTCCTCTTCTTGGAAACATTTCCCCTTCAATTACACTTGGATAGTTTCCTAACCTTATTTCAGGCTTCATCAAATCAGATCTATTTCAGAAAATTCTTCTTTGCTTTTTCTTCTCATGGACAGAGTTGTATTACTTCTCTATGTGTGCTTGCTCTGTGCTCAGGAATTCATATAACAAAGTAGTAATGATACAATTTAATAGTGTGATCATAAAAGCTCATGGCATATTTTCAATCATTTCCTTAAAAACTTTATTTTGTAAACAATTGTTTTTATTGAACATTCTGTTTTACATATGTAGGAACTGAGGCACTGAAAACAACATGCTTAATGTCTCATGACTGATAAATGATAGACTGAATTGGGTAGACAAGAAGATAACATCAGAATCTAGTCTAGCACTTTCTAACTGAAACTTCATTTGAACTAAAAATGAAAAGCAAGTTCCCAAGTTTTCAAATAGATATCTTATGAAAATGAAATGAAACAAGTGAAATAAATTGTATTAATGAAATTTATTTTTCTTCATATTGAAAAGCAAAAACAATATGAAATATAGAATCATTATATAATAATTATAATACTACTTTTTAGAATCAAGAGTATTTTTAAATGGGGGTTACCAGGACTAAAACTCAATAACCTTAGGTATGCTACACAAATATTCTTTACCGAACTGGATCCCCAGTCTGAAAATCAACCCTATTTTTCACACTTACTGTAGATCTTGATTAGGTTTAGCATATAGATCCTATAAGGATTTATTTAAATATTAATCACAATGATCACTTTTGTGCCATATTTTTTGTTTGCTTTTCCTATTAAATGTAGGCTTTTGTACATTTCAAAGAATGAGTTCAGTCATGCTTTTATCCCTAGAACTTATAATAATGATTACCAAATAGTATGAAATAAATGTTTGATGAATTTTCTTGATGAACTATCAAAGTCCCTTCTGAGTTGGAGATATATTGATACATGATTTTCTGCATCATTGATTTGATTTCAAAATTAAGAAATACAAATTTCTTCACATAAAATTTTTCTTCAAAAAATGAACAAAGCATAACAACAAATGTATGAAAATGCTGTGAATAGTATCACTTTCTAGAATTTTCCTCAATTATTACAAAATGACCTTTTTAATAATCGTTCAGTAGAATTAGGTAGCCTTTGTTAGCCATATTTGGTAAGACTGCCTTCATACCCTAGATACCTAGAAAGTAACTTATCTGTCTTACTGGTGCCAGGGCTGAGAATCTCAATGGCAACAGGTGCTCAGTATTTATCTGAGAATCTAGCCAACTTGCCTTGAATTGGGACAAGCTGGGAGAGTTCTTTCAAATGAACTCCATTATAGTCAAATTGTTCCATCTGTTTCCCCTGAATGAAAGAAAGATCCCTTGATGGTAGTCAGAGGACAAGGGCTCCTTGACTCAGGACCAGATGCAAGCTGTATTCCACCCTTCTATTTCAGCCCAATTTCAGTTTTGGCAGCCTGCAAGGCTCAAGGGGGAAACTTTTTATAACAATTATCAATATCAGCCAATTTCTCAGAATGGTCAGGAATAAACTTCAAGAGCTCCAGGATGAGTTTCCTGTTTTCCAAAGATTCTCTGGGTGACTGCCATAGAGACTTTGGGGGAGGGAAATGCTGAAGTTTTATGTAATGGTAAGAAGATAAACTAACTTTATTCCTACCTGCTTGTTAAGAATTTTTCATTTTAGATTAACTATGGAATGCTCATATAGGATGTGTTCTGTCACGTGGGGATTTTTTTTTACATTCCATACAGAGAAATTTCTCTCTCTCTCTCTCTCTCTCTCTCTCTCTCTCTCTCTCTCTTTTATGTGAGAGAGAAGAGAGAGCGTGCACACTTTCTAGAGATGTCTACGTGTTGGTCTGTTTCTGATCCCTCCAATAAACCGATTGCTAAGGAAAGAAAACATCTTCATGATGAGCTCTTAGCTCAGGATAAAACTAGGACTACTGAATTCTTGGTCTGATGTATGATGTTGGGATTGAATGTACTGTGAGGAGCAGAGTTGGAATTTGTGATATCATATACAGTATTAGCAATACTGTATAATTGAACCCCCAAAATGTGAAATCTTATTATCTATCAATTCCTATACTATCTAACATTAGGAAGATCAGCCTACAAGGGAAATGCTCATTATAAATAGATTCTACACTATTATCTACTGAGTCAATCACAAATGGAGACTTCATAACTATTTGCCAAAGAATGCTTGCAAGTTTAAATGATGGATTTCTTTTTTTGAAAATTTAAATATTTGATCCTGATTTATTTTGAAACAAAGGCAGAGATAAAGTTGATTTGAGAAAAGCAGCAGCTCAGAAGTACAAATGCCCTCCAACCTCTTAGCTAAGTTCCTCCACTTAATTCAGCCCATGAAGGCAGGATTAGAAGAGATATCAGCCAATTAGATTGAATGTGCTTGAGCTTCCAGGTAATTTAGCTAAAGGTTATTAGAACACGAGAACCGGCTATGTCTGACCACAACCTTTGAACACAGTGATCTTTCACATTCACAATTGTTTGATTTGTTTTATAAAACTATAACCACATGTTATCAGTTGTTCTCTATGAAGCTAACAAGCTCCATAAACACAAATTTTACTTGGGAAGATGTCTCAAGAATAGTAGGCCATTATTTCTAAGATAATAATAAAATTTTCCATCACTAGAGAAACAAAGGAGAACCAAAATGAAAAAACTGGAAGAGGAAATAACAAATGAGTTGATCTAGAATATGTCACTGTAATAAAAATCTGAATAACACTAGAGTAAACACAAACAAATATAGTTAGCTTTCTTGGAATCTAAATCTTTTGTTTGTGCACTAACTTTTTATAAATATATTTTTATTTTATGTGTATGAGTGTATTGCCTGAATGTGTAAGTGCCCCCGTGCTGGACAATGCCCACAGAATTCAAAACAGGATGTCAGATCTCCTACAATTAGAGTTATGGACAGCTGTGGGTGCTGGGAATCAAACCCCAGTCCTCTGTAAGAGCAGCTCATAACCACTGAGCCATCTCTCCAGCAATGTGTACATTTTTAATAGAACTGGAGTCAGCATCTTTGAAGCACATTCTAAAATTCATTTCATCTCCCCATCTCTCTATGATTTTTGTTATTAATTTTCCTTATTTATTTGTATGTGCATGAGTGTTTTGCCAGCATATCCCTAAGTGTATACATGTCATGCAATGCCCAAAGAGGCCAGTGGATCCCCTGAAACTGGAGTTATGTACAGTTTTTAGAGGCTGTGAGAATGATGGAAACCAAGCCCACATCTTCTGCAAGAGCAGCCAGTTCTCTTAACTGCCGAGCCATCTTGCCAACTCCTATTATTAATTCTTTTAAAATTCCCTTGTTATGAAAGGATGGGCATTGTGATAGTTTGGGGGCAGAGAATGATGTCAGTGATACCCATCTGGGCAGTGAATAATTCTATTGATTTTTCCTCACTAACAATGAAGTTTCATCAAGAAAGAGTATATATTCATGTTTTAGAGTAATATAAAATTAAAGGGAAAAACGTGAACTCCTAGGCATATATTGGCATTAACATGCAGTTTTACCTGAAGGACATAATTATGGTACATAAATGACATGTACATGGGCATACATTGGAGTGGTACAGTTGGGCGGGAACCACAGCATCATGAGGACTGGGTCAAGGAATGGACTGCTGTGGTTGAATTCTGCCTAGGACAATAAACCTTTGCAGAGGAAAACTTTGGAGAGAATGAGAGAGGGATGCAGGACATGCATGGCAGAGTGCATGAACTGGGGTGGGGTGGGGGGCAGGGGAGGGGGAATGTGTCTAAATTGAACTGAAGAATGGCGTATGAAATATACAAAACATCAATCAAAGTATTATATTTTAAAAAAGAATACATCCCAGCACCTTTGTCAGAAAAGACCAGGCTGTCTATTACCAAGTCCCAAACTATGTAGAGAAATCTAACACTTCTGTGGTCCTTTACTTTTATAGGCTGCTTTGTGATTATATCATAAAACAGGTTGGAGAGGAGACACACATCTCAATTCAATCTCAAAACTCAAGTAAAATTCTAGACATGGTGGCCCACTCTTGAAATCCCAGAAGTGCAGAGGTAAAGACAGGCAGATTTCAGGATTACAGTGCCCAGCCAACATACCCTCCTTGATAAGTTCCAAACCAGAGAGACCCTGTCTCGAAGCAAAAGATGGAAAGCTCCAGAGGAACAATACTTGAGATTGACCTTTAGCCTCTACATACATGTGTGCATATGTACCTGCAGAAACATGTGTACCACATGCAGACATGCACAAATATGTGCACACCAACCTCAAAATTCATACATAATCTAAAGCTACCTTCGAAACTCACTTCATTAATACTACATTAAAAATTGATTTGCGGGGCTGGAGAGATAGCCTAGCGGTTAAGAGCACCGACCGCTCTTGCAGAGGACCGGGGTTTGATCCCCAGCACCCACATGGCGGCTGAGAACCGTCTGCAACTCCAATTCCAGGAGAACTCCAGTTCCAGGGGAATCTGACACCCTCTTCTGACATCTGCAGCATTGCACGACACGGGTGCACAAACCTACGTGCAGACAGTACGTTCATACACATTAAAAATTAATTAATTAATTAATTAAAAAATTGATTTGCAAAGCTGAAAAGATGATTCAGTGATTCAGAACTCTTTCTGTTCTTACAAAGGATCCAAGTTCAGTTCCCAGCACCCACAATGCACAGTCTACAGCATCCTATAACTTCAGTTCCAGGGCACCCAACACTGTTTTCTGTCTCATATACTCAGACACACATATACACAAAAAATAAAAAGGTTTTTTTTTTGGTCTTTTTGAGATGGTGTCTCCCTGAAGCCTCAGTTGGCCTTGAATTCCCGATTTAGACCAGGCCTGCCTTGAAATCACAGAGATCAGACTGTCTTTGCCTACTGAGTGTTGGGATTAATGGCATGTAACCACATCCAGCAAAAATATCTTTTAAAAATATGTTTGACTCTTTTAGAAAACATTACATCTGATCATTAATCACATTATACATTTAAAAACAACCTTACATTCTAAAAAGAAAATGCAAATCTCATAAAATTCTAAATGTAAAATGTGTTACATCTATATGCAGAATATTCATTAATAAAAACCAGTTAATGGCATGTCTTAACCTACTTTTGATACTGCAAAGACATTTCATTAACTAATAAAGTAATAAAAATTGAATGAGTCATGTGTGTGCTACATATTAAGCTTTAAAAAATAATATAAAATAACGTAATAATTTGGATGTCTTTTATTACTTTATATAAAGTTAGCATACCAAATCCCATAAATATGGTATAAAAATATTAAAATATAATGTAAAAGCCCTAATAACATTATCTTTAGATATAAGGCTGTTAGCTTTGTAATTCTTTTTTTTATGAAAAACAATCTGTAATTTGTAAAATGAGTCTCATATTACTTAAGTGCTAACCATCATGAAAGGGAATTTAGGAGATAAGAGTAGGAAGTCCCAGGAATCTCTTTCTTTACCGAAAGAAAATTTCATTTGTATTCTGTCTGGGAAACTATCTGGAGATTCTGGAAGCCATGGAAAGCTTATCACTTAATGGAGATGATTTACATATCAGAGTGTGGTTAATGTCAGTCTGCTTCATAACAGCATCTTAGCCCCGACCCCGAGCCAGCCTCACAGCCACACAGGAATAGTCAGGCTGCAAGAAGAAGGTTTTTCCCTCCAAACTCCAGGTTTGTTGCTCTGATCATCAACAGCTGTTTATGAGAACCAAAGAAACCACTGTGGTGGCACCACAGCCATTGCTGGAAGCTCCTCCCTTCATTTTCTATTACTTGAACCCCAATATTCCACCCTCGGGGTTTTCTTTGGGTTTCAGTTCATGCTCTCAGGATTGAACCTAAATCACGGACTCTCATTTTCATTGCTGACTACCCACACCTTTTACAGACATATTGGGAGAGGTGGCTGAGCTTTGCCTGCTGGAGCTGCTGCATTGGCTTTTGACCTGAAATTTTAATTACAAGAGCCATGTAAGGGAGGAAAGCTTTCTTAGGGCTCATAGTTTCAGACATACCTGTCCACTTTACTAAGGAGAGTATATAGAACCGAGAAGCTAACGGCAAGGGGGCTAGAGATCAGGCAGATGTGGAATGCAGGATGAGGCAAGGGCAAGGTACTGCTCTCAAGAGCACACCCAATACTTATACTTCCTCCAACTGGTCTCCATCTCCTACCTGTCACCACCTTCCAAAATGCTATCATAGTAGGATTCTGTCCAGGAATTGATCCTCAGGGTAAGAGGACTCTGGAATCTCCATCACAGCCATTCAGAGAGGTGAGTTCTATTAGTTTCCTAGGAAATTCTTCATTCAACCTGGTTGACAGTGAAGAGTAACAAAAACAGCATTCAAATATACACTCACACAAATGAACACACACATATACACTCATGCTCACACATACACTCACACACACACACTCACATATACACACATATACACACATGCTCACACATACACTCACACAAACTCACACATACATTCACACACTAACACTCATAAATTCACATACATATGAACACACTATCACACATTCACACACCATACATTGACACACTAACACAGACTTACACTCAAACACTTACACACACACACATTCACCCCCCACATGCACATTTACAAATGCTCACACACACTCTCTCATACCCTAATACACAGTCATGGGCACACACAGACTCATGCCTGGTGATATCAGGCCTATAATCTTAGGTATTCAGGAGGATGAAACAAGAAGCTCTCATGTTCAAGGCCAGGCTGAGAAACTTAGTCTGTCTCAAGAAGTAAAAAATATCACACAAACAGGCTCAGCAATGGTGCGTTTGCAAAGCCTCTGTGATGCCCTAGGTTCATTCCCCAACATTGAATAAACAACAATGACAGTCCATAGAATATAAAGCCAATAATAAAGAACTCAAATTTCTTCCCCAGGAAAAGATAAGAATCTTAACTGTTGTTCTTCTAGTCAAGTTGGCTTCAGAAGTTTCTAACCAAGGAAATCTGTCACAGAAAAGAAATGAAAGCCAATCAAATACAGTCTTCCAAATTACCAGTTTTCACTAATGATATGACATATATGTATTTAAAACCCTGAAAATATACCAGAATTTTGTTGGAATTCATTTTAAGATGACTGAAGTGGAAGATTACAAAGGCAACACAACATCTGTTACATGTCAAAACACTAATAATGGTCACATCTAAAGTGAAACTAAGAAAGTGATTCCATTTAAAAAAACATCAAGAAGCTGCCAGGCATGGTGGCGCACGCCTTTAATCCTAGCACTTGGGAGGCAGAGACAGGCGGATCTTTGTGAGTTCAAGGTCAGCCTGGTCTACAGAGTGAGTTCCAGGACAGCTGGGGCTACAGGGAGACCCTGTCTCAAAAAGACAAAAAAAAAAAAAAAAAAAAAAGCATCAAGAACGCTTGAGAATACTGTTTGTTTTTTTTTTTTTTTTTTTTGGTCTTTTCAAGACAGGGTCTCCCTGTAGCCTCGGCTGTCCTGGAACTCACTCTGTAGACCAGGCTGGCCTTGAATTCACAAAGATCCGCCTGCCTCTGCCTCCCGAGTGCTAGGATTAAAGGGAAATAATCTTTTCTTAATGTGTGCAAGTGATGTATGCATTGTACATGTATATGATGTGTGCTTGTGTCTTTGTGTTATCCATTCATGTAAGTGTATGAGTGCATGCACCCATGTGTACACATGTAGAAGCCAGAGGAGGACACTGAGTAGCTTCCTCATTGCTCTCCACTCTAGTCCTTTGATACGGTCTCTCATTAACCTGGAAGGTCTCCCTTTGAGCTAGTCTGGCTGGCCAGTGAGCTCACAGAATGTGCCTGTGTGACCTGCCAGTTCTAGAGTTATAGACACCTGAAACGATGTCTAGCTTTTTGTGTGGGTGCTGGGTATCTAAACTCATCTCTTCATGCTTCCATGGAGCAGAATCCCCAGCCACAAGATACTGAAATACTTAATGATTAACTTAGTCAAAACGATGAAAAATTTGTGCAGTAAAGGTTACAAAACTTTTCTAAAAGAGATAAAAATAAGACATAAATACATGGAAAAAACATTATTTTATGTGTCGAAGGACAATATTTTAAATTATAAATGCTTTCTAAAGCAAGATTGATCTAATTTTTCCAAGTAATATAAATCAATTACAAATAGTGTAGCTCCACTTATAGAAGGTCCTTAAGCATGACCTTTGTAGACGGCATCCTGTTGTCATGTCATATGGTTGGATTATGCGTGGCAGAGTCTCAAGTTTTCTTTTTCTTTTTTCGTTTTTTTTTGAGACAGGGTCTCCCTTTAGTCCCAGCTGACCTGGAGCTCACTCTGTAGACCAGGCTGGCCTTGAACTCACAGAGATCCACCAGCCTCTGCCTCCCAAGTGCTAGGATTAAAGGCCACCACGCCTGGCCTTCAACTTTTCAAGATAGAGTTTTGAAGATGGATTGTGGTAATTATTAGTAAGCAATATCAGTTTATTTGGATCTTGGAATTATATACTTAAACCAGCTAAGTTGATAAATTTTATAGTGTTTATTTTTCTATAGTAAATAATGAGTACAGTGCTTTGTGGAGCTTTATCCATGTGGCTGGGTTAAACCTCTGAATTAATAAGAAAAGTGGATTTTTTTTTTGTATTTCATCTTTTCCAACTCTTTTGGATGCTGGCAGAGCCCCCGTATGCCTTCTCTGGTACTTTGGGCTTCTCCACTCTTTCTCAGGAGCTCTGTCCCACCATGAGGCTGACTGTCATGCTGGCTGAATACAAATAGCATGGTTTTGTCTCTTCTCCATAATTTTCTTCTGGGAAGGTGTTGACATTCATAGCTTGTTTGGCCTGGAGGTTTTCCTTTAAGCTGTAATAAAATTGTCCTTGGGCTGTATTGGGAAAAGAAAGTTTTTAATTGGTGGATTACAGAATGTAATGGAGTGAAAAAATAAAAAAACAAATATTATACACATGTATGAAACTGTTAAAGACTTGAAAATATTGGAGGAAATCCACATAATTCATGATTACTTTTTTTGGGGGGGGTCTTTTTTGAGATAGGGTCTCCCTGTAGCTCCGGCTGTCCTGGAACTTACTATGTAGACCAGGCTGGCCTTGAACTCACAGAGATCCACCTGCCTCTTCATCCCAAGTGCTAGGATTAAAGGCCTGTGCCACCACTCCCAGCCCCATACTTCACAATTAACTTTTAAGCAGGAACATAAATGTAATTCTTGATGGACTATAACATCAAACAGCCTGACCATACGCTTCCAGCATCCTGCTCTTATTTAGTCCTGTGAAGGCCCTGGCCCATTCTTGTTGAGCTTCTGAGGGGGAATCTGTTTGAATCTAGTGGGGGCACACCTCACTCTTACCCATCTGCTGTGTTATTTTTTTTTCTCTAGAGATAACAGCTGAGCCTGGCAAATCTGACTGACCCATGCACTTCTGAACTTGCTATGCCCCCATTAAATATTCTGTACAATGCAACAGCTATAATACTGTGAGAACTGACAGGAGCTGTGCCCCTACCTCCATTTCTATGCAACACCCATCAAGCCATCGAGGCCAGGTGGGATTCCTGTTCCAAGGCCATAGGGTCCAGAACACAATCTGCTAGAGATTATTTCAGCTCCCATCGCTGACTTCTACTGAAATTCTGCTCCCATCAGAATAGTGTCTCTAGCATTCCTTTAATTATATGATGCTAGTAGGATTAAATCCTCTGGGACTTATTTTTCCATGGGGAAAAGAGTCTTGGGCCATGGGGATAGCTCAGTCAGTCAAGTGCTTGTTCTAGCACACATATTTAACATTAGGCAGAAAATGTCCACTTGCAATCTCAGCTTGGGGAAGACAGAAACAGGAGGATTTCTGGAGCTTGCTGCCCAGCGAATAAAAAGCATCATGAATGTTGGAATGAAATGAAATAAACATAAATGACTAGCCACAAGTCTTTCCATGGTCAGTATTAATAAATGCCTGTCACCCTGAAGCAAATATACCCAGACATGTTGTCTACCTAATTAGATTTTGCGGTAACGCTTCTCCTTGGCAATTCTTACATTTAGGGAAACCACTTAACAAGTAGTTGAATGGGATAGAAGCATTATGTGTATTAGCTTGCTGTGTTTTGTTTTATCAAAGAAGGGATATTACAACCAAGCTGCCATGCATCTACTGTTTTATGTGGGCTGTGCTTCTAGCTGTGCTCCAGAGGGAATGTGCGGAAGTCACTGTGCAAGTGAGGAAAGGCAGGATGTGGGGCTTGAGCCTCTTGTCTGCCTAATGATGTGTACAGCAAGTGTCATATTTAGGAAGAGGAACCGGGGTGCTCATCTGTTTGATGCAGAAACATTATGTTCAGCAGAAAGAGCATCATGCCATGCGTTCTAAAACACATGAAAGGAAAAAAAAAAAACAGAAATAAAATGCTGAAAGAGAAACATCTGTTCTCTCTGGCTCTTTAATCTGCATTCAACCCAGATAAGTAAAAATACAGTGACAGTTTAACTAGGATGCTCTCTCAGGTCCAGGTCTTCGGCTCTTGCACAGAAGTGAGCAAGCCTCCGTCTGTGCAGACAGGTGGCTTGAATTAAATGGATTAGAAAAACGGAATATCAAATTAGGAAGATCAGCATGCTTTTAGCAAAATGAACAGTGTAAACTGAGATGAAGTGTGGAAATGTACCTACAGGATCCACCTTAGACCTTAGTAACTGTCAGCAGGCTGTTCACTCCTAAGTACAGAGAGAGCACAGTTCCTCCTGTACCCATTTCAATGGATTTTGAAGTGTCAGCGGAAGCATCTTCTTCCTTTATATCACAACACAACCAATAGAAACTAGGCTGTGGGTACAGCTTAATCAGTAAAGTATCTGCTACATAAACATGAGGGTCTGAGATTGGCACCCCAGAATCTGTGTACAAAACAAAGTATGTGGTGACACATGCCCCAGTTCCAGTGCTGGGAATGTCAAAACTCTTGAATCCTTGGGGCTCACTGGCCAGTGGGAAATCTTTTTGCAAAAAAGGAAAGTTGATAGGACAAAGAAGGACACTTGATGTTGACCTCTGGCCTCCTCAGGCTCCCACCTGCACACACACACACATGCACTCACACACGCACACATGCGTGCACACACACACACACTCACACACACACACACACACACACACACACACAAGCTTGAAGCTATATAGGGTAGAAGGACATAATGTAAACTTCACTGAACTCCCTGTGTTTCAGAAACGAAGCTGACTTGAGTTTCTAATCCAAGATTTTTAACTACTGTTCCTTTAACAAGGACCTAAATAAAGGACTAAAAGTTCTCTAGGAAGTCCCATGCTCAGAATGGTCATCAGAGCCCAGGATTCTCTCTCCACTCTTCTCTTTTCTAGGATCACTGACCCAGGATTTATACACTGGATGGGGCTAGCATTTGATTCTCAAACAAAATATTTGAAGTTCATAGTTTTTCAGTTTTCAGATGAGAAAAGAGAATTTCAGATAGATGATATAACTAGCACAAAAATTGACTGCTTAGATTTAAGATCGAGCCTTCATGCTGAATCACTGAAAACATACTACTTCCTTGCATATTAAACACATAAATATGGATACACAACTGAAGAACTTAATACTACTGAGAGAGAATGCCTGACTCATGGAAATGGTGGACCTTGAACTGGCACAGGATGTTTAGCAAGAATGACTTAGTCAGTCATGACCAAATGTCAGTTAACTTAAGTAGTCTAAGGAAAGCAGCCTCAACTTGATGAAAACTGTCCCTTAAGGCCTAGTGAGATGGCTCACTGTGTAAAGGTGCTTGCTGCAAAAACTGACTACATGAATTTCATTAGCAGGAAATTCAAGGAGAGACTCTGCTAGTACAAGTTGTCCTCTGACCTCCACAGTTAGATCATGTGCCCCCAACAAATAAATAATGTAAAAATTCAACATATAAATATAACTTAAAATTTTAAGGCCTCTAATATTTGAGTTCTTCAACTAAACAGAGGATTTTAAAGCATATGTTTAGAGTTTATCCTTATTGGCAAGACTCCCCCATAAATTCACTTTATTCCATGTCAAATCTGGAAGTCTCAATGGAGATCTGTAGTTCTTCAACTGTGTGCACCTGAGTCTCCTCTTATCCCCGACAGATCTACTGCCAATGCAGGTTTCTCCTCTGAGAAGAATGATTTTCTGACTAAAGATCCTGACAGAAGTGAATATCCTTTCTGGCAAGCTTCTATCTATATCCAAATTCCCAAGGTTTTAGGTTAAACCATTTCCTCCAAGGGAAATATGATTTGAATAGACAGCAGATGGCAGGACATGGACACATTGAAAAATGCGCTTATATCAATGATTATTAAAGCTTGTTTCTAGTAGGATCTCCTCCTTGTTTTCCACAAGCTCCCTGACACACAAAGTCTCACAGCCATAATAACTCTGCTGAATGTCCTCATGTGAAGAAATAGGAATTTTTGCTAAGTTTTTAAAGTACTGTTTAGTTTCAAACAATACTCTTCTTAAGTAAAGATTGGTCACTAGTAGCATACATATGCTGTATGACAGATCAGAAGTCCATGTCACTTAGTAAACCTTCACACTTCTGGCATTCAGAAAATAGTATCTTCCTATAGGAGGAACTGACACATAAACAATGCTTGGTTAGAATGGACATGGAGTAGAGATGTTTTTCTGTTACGTTACAGCTCTGTGACCATTAATCTTGAGTGTAGGAGTTAGCACTTGGTCCAACCAGGGATAAGGAGAGCTGAGAGGCTCTTACAGAGACCTTACAAATGATGGTACTACTTTTTCCTGTTACAGTTAAAAATGAGAGGCTAGGGGTTGGAGATGAAAGGTTAGTCGATAAAGTATTTGCCTTGCCAGCTTGGTGACTTGACTTGGGATCCCCAGCACCCATGGGAAAGCCAGGAATAAGAGTGCTTGCCTATAACTTCAGCCCAGAAGGACAGAGACAGGTGGTTGCTAGGGATTCAATAGCTAACTAGCCTGGCTAAAACAAGGTTCTCTGATTTGAAACAGAGACTTCTCAGCAAGTATGTATGGGAGTAAGTTTTAGCAGTCAACTTGCTGCAACTTAGAACCAGCTCAGAAGACAGTGTCAGTTCAGTAACTTTCTACATCAGGTTGGCTTCTGGGCATGGCTGTGGCAGGTTCCTTGATTGTTTATACGTATGAAGACCCAACTTCTATGGGCAGCACCGTTCCCTTGTTTGGGCCCTGGACTATCTACGAGTAGAGAGGGCCAGTGGAGTAGCAGAAGCAGCAGGAAATAAGGCTCCATGTATTTATTCTGTCTCTGCTCTTGACTGTAGATGTAAGTTCCTAACTGCTGGAGTTCCTCACTTTCAGCCCTGGTTTCCTGAAACAATGAACTATGACCTGAAATTCTAAAGCAAATAAACACTCCCCCATCTATACTGTTTTTTCAAAGTGTCACAGAAACAAAAATGAAAGTAGAATAGAGGAGTTGAGGATGACACCAACACCGATCATCTTCCAACCTGCACACACATGCATGCAAAGCAGCCCCATACACATAGGCATGTGTGGTGTGCATGTGTCCAACACACACAAGCACACACACATAAATAATTTGAAAGTGAAAAATAAAAACGCGGTGACAGTGTCTCCAGGTGCTAGAGACATCTTTCCTTCATCAGATGAAAACCTGAGCATCTGAATAAATGATCCCTGATGCCCTGATGGCATCATTTAAGCACCTATCTCAAGCCATGCATGTCTCCATTGTACTAATTCATAGTAAAATCATTGAGGAAGGTTTCAGCCAATTCATGTTGGACCATCTAATAGTTATAAAATACTCATTTATTTTTCACCACTTCCTACCCCGAAATAGAAATAAATAGCAATATAAGAACCATGATTTTAGTATCTTATCCACTTCCTTCTAAGAGCTCTCCCCTTCCTCCTAAGTGCTTGCTGCCAGATGAGCTGCATCCTAGGCAAAAGATGGAGGGTGATTAAATGCATTATATGACGTTGGTATCATGAATACATTTTGTAATCAACTAATTTTTTCTCATGAACTTAGACACAACTCAAAAATTATTTTAAATTGAGGGGCCCCCCGGCCTACTCCTCACTCCCTGGGAGCAGTAAGCTATAGCAAAAAGCTGCTAGAAATGGTGGCTTTAGAGTCAGATGGAGGGCTACTCTTGGAGGCACTCTGCCTAATTACCATAATAACCTCTTTATAAGCTCACACAGAAGTCCTGGATGAAATTTAAAGTAAATTTCTTTATTCTAAGGGAAACTCTTATACAGCAAAGTTCTTTAGGCCAAAATCTCTCCTAGGGAAAACTCATACAGCTTCTTATGGCAAAATCTCTACTTACAGCAAAAGTCTCTACTTATAGCAAGATCTCTTTAGGTTCTTCTGGCTACAGCTTCTCATGGCAGAACCTCTGCTTATGGCAAAAGTTTCTCTCTATTCTTAAAAGGCAAAAGGTGTCTCCTGTCTGGCTTGTGGCAAATGATTTTCTTCTGTTGGGTTTTCTGTTCAGGTTATGGCAAATGATGATGATCTTTCTGTTCTTTGTTCAAGCATCCATTATATGCCAAGAGCATGTGACTCTGAAAGCTGTCCAAAGTCTAGGAATGTGCTTCACACAAAGTACCTGGGGAGAGACAGCTCCAAGAGATAGGCCTGAGTGAACTGATAACCTTGGAGGGGGGAACGCTTGGCCATTAAAAGCATACATAAAACCAGGTAAAAGCAAGGAAGACAGTCTAGTAATGATGTACTCAAGTTCTAATCCTAGACCATGCACTAACTAGGACAAAAGGTAGATATTCCATCAAATGGAGACTGTCCCAGGATGGCTATTCCACAGGGCAAAGTAATTTGTGGCCTAGCATTAACTCCTAATTCTGGTGTTCCAGAGACAGAGCCTGTAGAAGGAGATCTGGTTTCAGACTCCAGCCCTGTCAGGGTTGCACTGCCAAGCTCAAGAATTCCTAAATCCCATGTTAAACCTAATTTTCCAGGCTGCAGCATTAAAGAAGCTTAAGAAATAATTCATCCTATGAAAGAAAACTTTCTACATAAATTTATTGATTAACTTCTTCTAAGCCTTAGACCAATGTAATGTATTCTTTTTCTTTGTAGTATAACTGTGTGGGAGGTACATGTGCGTTTGTGTATACAGGAGCACTTGTCCCTGCAGTTGTGTGTACTTGAGCATGAGAAAGCCACAGGAGAGCATTGGTGTCCTCATTCATTCTATACCCTGTTTCTCTGAAGCAGGATCTCTCTGTGAACCTGGAGGTTGCAGTTTTAAGGTAGGCTGCTGGCCAGCAAGACCCAGTGACCCTCCTGTCTTTGCCACAGTCTCTGCTGGGTTGAAGGCATATGGAGGAACATGCCTGGCTTTTATACGGGTGTTAGAATCTAAACTCTTGTGCAGAAAGTGCTCTTTAACATTCACTGATGCATTATTCCAGCCCTACATATAACTTTCTGATATTGGTAACTGTCCTACAATTCTTTCATTATAAATTTTCAAATATATTTCTGCTCCTCTTGTCACAGTCCAACTATCTGTGAGGATTTGAATTTTGATTGTTTTTGTTATTTGTTTCAATTCTGTTTTTGTTAAAATCGGTGTGACATTTCTCCCAATTTATTCACCTAAATCAATTTTCTGTTCAATTACATCTTACCCTATGATTTAATTACATAGTCATCGGAGTGCAGTGATCAATTCCACTCTCTAGAGATTTAATTGAAATATGCATAAATTGATAAAGGTATGCCATTATGCATTTGAAGAGTCACAGCATCTGTTATTTAAAAGTATGAATTAATTTGTCCTATAACTAAACCTTCATGACCGATTCATATAATTTTGGTCATGCCTATATTTCCTGCATTTATTGTATTGTCTTTTAAATAGCACCAGTTTTTCTCTTCTCTATTTACAATCATATTTTTCAATATATTTTCCTTAGACAATGTCAATGGTCAATGAATGTGATTGATATTAATAGAGAAGAGAAATGGGCAATGGAGAATTGTTTGTATGTTCACACAACAATGTTTTCATGTGCCTATAGAGCTCAAGATAGATGCTGGATTTCTTCCTCCATCAGTTGGTACCTTATTTTTAACACAGTGAATCTGTACCTGGGTGATTGTGCTAGCATAGCTGATCAGTCTGCCTTGGAAATCTTCCTGTTCCACCTCACCAGCACTGAGATTACAAGAATGTGCCACCAGGCACAGCTATTTCCATTGATCCTGAGAACCAAACTTCTGTGCTTAAAAGACAAGCATTTACTGACTGAGACATTGTTCCAGCTCCCTATTTCTGAACACTGTTCTTTAAACATTGTCCATGTGGGCTGATAGTGTTGGGCATTGAAGATAGGCCAGGAGAGTTTTAAATTTGTAATAAAATATTAAGCTCTACCTTTTTTTTTATTTTTGTCCTTGTAAAATCAGACACACACCTATTCACCTGGTAAACATATTCTCAATCACTGAGATACATTCCAAGCCCCAAATCTATAATTTCACAAGGATAAATTGAATTAAACCCCTGAAATCCCTGTGACTACAACTGTGTGTTATTTATCAAAACTCATTAAATGTTCAACTTATTTTGCCTTGATATATTTGCATTTTACAGATTTTTGTACAGTGAATATATATTACCTCAAAGTCAGAAATGAAACAAAAAATTGTTGTTTTGATCAGTTATTCATTTTTCTTTTGTCACTATGGGTGTGCTGATAGCTAACTGTGATTAAGAAAAACTTCCATAGGGTGGGAAAGCATGCTTAATGGAGTTGGAGTGGACAAGATCACTTGCTAAGAAAGCATGAGGGTTTGAGTTTGAATATCCAGCACCTACATAAAATGGTGGGGATGGTTATGTGTGCTTGTGACCACAGACCTGTGGGAAGTAGAGAAAAGAGATCGTGGGAACTTCTGGCTAGTGGCCTCACTCTAAGTCCAGTGAGAGGATCATTCTCGAGGAAATATGTATGGAGTAATGAACAAAGAATCTGATGTCTTCCTCTGGCCTCCACATAGGTACCTGCATGTACACATGTGCACACATTACACACACACACACACACACACACACACACTCACACACACACACAAAGCACGTTATCAGTGACTGGGCAAAGGTATTGCATTCCTCTGCCCATTTATCTGGTGGACCTTTGGACAGATGCTGCATCCCAGTGAGAAAGGCACTGTCTTATCCATAAAAGATTCAGGGATGATCTCAAAATAGCTAATGTATGGATGTTTATAACAGTCAAACATTTGAACAGTAGACTGTCATGTTTTTCATGAAACTCAAGGTTCAAATCGTTATTAGATATCCAGAATTAATTAAATCTCTAATAGGAGCATTATCTAACTTAGGATTAATAATAAATATATATCACTGTGCAATTTGAGGATGATTTTTGGTGATGTAGAAATTAGAATTTATATTTGAGGAAAAGGGGATGGGTGAATAGAATTGAAGATAGATAACTTGTAAGTAGTTGAGAATATTGGTCTGAAATTTTATTTTACTTACAAACTTGCAAGTCACCCTGACAAAGTGAATGTATTTGTAGGAATGAAAGTCTTTGAACCAAAGTGAACTTGTTACAATACTAAGCACAATGTCACCAGCAGTAAAAAACACAGCCCTAAGCTGTAGCAGCCTGAAGATTTCTTTTCTGAGACTTCTTCCTAGAGGAAGCTGAAATAGAATCCTTTTTAAATTTCATCTTTCTTTACTTATGTATATGTGTGTGGTATGCTCATGTGTATGTGTGGATATATGTGCACACATGTGTGCTCTCAGTCAAACCCAGAGCCCACCAATATAGCTATGGCTAGTCTTGCTAGCCTGCTTATTCCAAGGATCCCATTATATCCCTTCTTTGGGTAGAGTTCTAGTCAAATCACCACATCCACCTGTAGGTAATTAGGTTCTTGGTATATCTAATCTGGTCCTCATGTTTGTATGACCAGCCCAGGAGGGGATTCTTGACTTATGCCACAGAAAACAATTTCAGAGCAAAAGTTTTAATATAGACATCAAGTTGCACATAAATACATGTGAAAAAATATATTCAAAGAAAGAAAGGGATTGGGGATGTAACACAGCTGGTAGAGTGCTCTAACATGCATGAAGCCCTGGGTTCTAACCTCAACACCACACGGACTAGATGTGCTGATGTGTCCCCATAACCACAACCCTCTGGATTTGCAGGCAAAAGGTTGTGAAGTTTAAGGTTATCCTCAGATACATGGTGAATTAGAGGCCAGTCTAGGATGCCTGAGAACAGATATCAATCAATCAATCAATCAATCAATCCATCAATAAATGAGAAAGATATTAATAGAAGTCATGGAATATAGGCATAGGCTTCTCAAGCTAGAGCACTGTGTCATTGTTACTTTTAAAAATTACTTTATTTTTATTTTTTATTTTTTCACATAAATTTATTTTTATTTTTTTAACAAATCTAGACCCGTGCTCCCCCATTCCCCCACCCCACCCGAGCTCATGCATTCTGCCAAACATGCTTTTCATCTCCTTCTCAGTCTTTCTCAATATTCTCCATGAGGAAGTTGACTGTTTTGAGCAGAAGTTCACCGTTTCAGTCAGTTCTTTGATGCAGTCCTTTCTGTTGTTGTTGTTGTTGTTATTGTTTCCAATATGCATTACGCCCAACTGCTTTGGACAAAAGCTCAGGGGGCCCTACACAAGAAATACTAACAACTAGGTAATTGGCACTAGCATCCACAGATGAGGGATACCATTCATCGTTTGTTTTTCTGGGACTGTGTTACTTCACTCAGCATGATGTCCTCTAGCTCCAGCCATTTTCCTGCAAAGCTTGTGATGTCGTCTTTCTTTACTGCTGCATAGAACTCCATTGTACAGATGTACCACATTTTCTCTATCCACTCGTCAGTCGAGGGGCATTTAGGTTGGTTCCAGCTCCTTGCTATTGTGAAGAGAGTTGCAATAAACATGGCCGTGCATGTATCTCTGTGGTGGCGTGATTCTTGAGGGTACATGCCCAAGAGTGGTATGGCTGGGTCGGGTGGCAAGTTCATTCCAAGTCTTCCAAGGGTTCTCCACACTGCTTTCCATAGTGGCTGTACGAGTTTACATTCCCACCAGCAATGGATGAGTGTTGCCCTTTCCCCACAACCTCTCCAGCACAGGGTATCATTTGTTTTCTTGATCCTAGCCAAAAAAATGTATACATGTGAATATTTTCCTGCATCTGTCTTAAGTCCACCCATGTCATGCAGTACCAATGGAAGCCAGAAGAGGGTGCTGTATCCCATACAACTGGAGTTAATGGATGGTTGTAAGGGCCATATTGGTGCTAACATGGTTTTGAGGATCAAACCTGAGTCCTCTGCAAGGGAAGCTAGCCTCTATCTTTATGTATTTTAACAATAACTAAATAAATGATCTGGGTAGTTTTTGAAGTTATGTTGTTCGAATGAGTAAAAGATTAAGTGAAATTTGGGGGTGTAGTTATTCATGTCTAAGAAATTTTTCTTTTTCTTTTTTTTTTTTTTTTTGTCTTTTCAAGACAGGGTCTCCCTGTAGCCCCAGCTGTCCTGGAACTCACTCTGTAGACCAGGCTGGTCTTGAACTCACAAAGATCCACCTGCCTCTGCCTCCCAAGTGCTAGGATTAAAGGCGTGTGCCACCACGCCAGCCCGTCTAAGCAATTTTTCTATCCTGAGACCAGAGTGTGCTATCTGAGGGTCACTGCACAGGTTCACAGGCTGGTGGAATGAAAGCAGAGGTAAGAGAGATGAATGGAATCCTTATTATATGTGGGTCATAAGGAAGACAAGCCAGTACAGGTTATATTACAAACATGGCCAGTCACCTTGCTGAGTTCTACTTTCCTGATTCTCAGCCAGCTGAGTTGAGGGACTCATTTCCCTTCCATGTTCCTTTAATTTACCCTTCCTGATTTGCTGAAAAATCATCAGATGTTATGGTGAGAGTCAGATAGACACTCCGCATGCTAGAGGGTTACCTCCAAATTATAATTCCCTCATTTTTAAACCTTTATTTTGTACGTGCATGTACATACATGCTTGTCATAGCCCATGAGACCAGAGGAAAACTTGGAAGAGTCAGTTCTCTTATTCCATCACATGGCTCCCAGGAATGGAACTCAGATCATCAGGCTTGGCATCAAGTGGGTAAGTGGCCTTACCCACTGAGTCACCTCAGCAGCTGAGAAAATTCTAACACTGGTCACCTGTCTTTTCTGGTGTTGTACAATCAGAAACTGGGATTCAGTCAGATTAACTTTTAAGATGAGAAACAGAAAGTAAATAGTGGCAAGATAGTGAGCCTCAAAAACCCAAAACAAAACTGGGAATAGTGATTTGGATATTTGCCTAGCTACTTTGGCTTACTTATTCTCTGATTTGCAGTTTAGGTGTTAATTTAAAATAACTGTCTTCCTGCATGTGTTATAGTATTGATGAATTCCAGACCTTTAAGACCATGAAAACACAACCATCTCTGTGTATATGTGTATTCATGTCCATAAACATATAAATTTGCATATGTGGGTACACATATGGATTGAGGCCAGAGGTCATTGTCAGTTGTCTTCCTTAGATACTCTCTGCCTTGTTTTGGGAAGCATATTTTCTCACAGGGCCTAGAATTTACTGATTCATTTAGACTGGCTAGCCAGCCAGTTCCAGGGATTTAATTGTCATCTGTCACTATGTCCCCAGTACTGAATTACAATGGCACACAGCCATCCCAGGATTTTTACACGGACTCTGAGGATCAAAACTCAAGTCCTCATGCTAATATAATCAGCATGTTACTGGCTGAGTCATTCTCTTAACCCCCTAAGCAACCTTTATGTTTGTGAGAAATGGACCCTTGCTTCAGAATAAGACCACTAGAGACTTAGAATAGCAAAGATGAGACAGTTTATTTTATTTACTTTTTAAATGTATTTATTATTTTTTTTTAATTTTTATTGATGGTTTGTGCATTTTATACATCATTTTCCAATTCAGATCAGGCATATTTCCCTTTCCCTTCCCCCCCACCCCCACCCCATCCCAGATCATGTATTCTGCCATAACTGTCCTGCATCTTTCAGGTTTATTTTTTTTCATTTTTTAGCTATAAGTGATAATCCATGAGTATAAGCATCCTTCGTGCAAAACCAATCTATAGACTGTTGTGCCCAAACCCCCACAGTCCCACCATTCAGTGGAGGTTGACAGGTTGTTTGTTCAATCAAGTTGATCAAATGAGTGTCCAGACTACATCGCTGTAGTTTCACCGTTCACCCCAATCGCAGCCTTTACATTCTACCACGCCCCCTCTTCCGCAGATTGTTCCCTAGGCTTAGAAAAGGGGCACAGGTGGATGAGAAGTAAAACTGTCCTCTCTCTCTGGAGCTGTTGACTTGGATTCTGGTCAATTCTGGCTGTTTCCTTTCATGGGCTGACAGTTTGTTCAGGAGTAACCTTTCGATCCTACTAATGAAGCACAAGCAATTAGATATATAGGTATTTAAGCAGCACTAATAGTTATGGTAGGTTACTTTGGCATAGATATTTTTATGTGCATGAGTGTACTGTCTGCATGTAGGTTGGGGCACTTGTGTATTGCAGTGCCACGGAGGTCAGAAGAGGGTGTCGGATTCCCCTGGAACTGAACTTCTCCCCTGGAGTTGAAGATGGTTCTTTGCCACCATGTGGGTGCTGGGAATTGAACCGGGGTCCTCTGTAAGAGCAGTTGGTGCTCTTAACCACTGAGCCATCTCCCCAGCAAAGTCAAGATGGGCATTAGGTCAGAATGGCAGAAATGCTTACCCTTAACACAGCCAAGCCCCTTCTTCCCTTTCTTCTTCAGCGGAGTACTCAGGAGGGTACAATCTTCAGGTCATCTAGGACTTAGCTAGCTTCCACTTGGTCACTTATATTTACTTTTTCTCACCTGAAAAGTACATGGGTTCATCTCTAGTTTTACTTTAAAGCTTACCATATACATGACCTTGTCAAGTCTGCAGGTTGAGAGGCAAGATTAGAAGTTAATAATTTTCTAGTTTGGGCATTGAAGATATGGGTCAGAGTTTAAGAGGCTTGTTTTTGCAGAATACTTGGGTTTTCCATTCCCAGCATGCATATGGTGGCTAACAACTGCTCATAGCAGCAGTTTAAGGACATCTAATACCTTCTTCTGACCTCCACAGGCACTGCACAACATGGGTGCATTTACATACATGCAGATAATACACTCAAACACATAAAATAAAAATAATAAAAAATAAGTAAGTAAAAATATGTTTCTACTTTAAACCTATCGTGTGTGAGGAAATAGTTAGCTAACACTTTGGGCTGAGGATGGTTGAATCCTCACAGGGGCATAGAGTTTCATATTTATCTGCAATGGATCTATACTGACTCAAGATTTTTTATTTTGAAAAATAACCACCAGATTTTTTTTTTACCATGTTCATATTATATGAGATTTTTAATAAAGAGAAGGCAAGAGTCTTAAACCTTCTATTTGTATGCTAACTTCAGCATATTGTACACATAGGCAGAGCCCTTTGAGTGTATAAGTATGAAATTAAGAAAGCATTTGGCACAGGCCTTGGCAAAAGAAAAAAAAAAAAAAAAAAAAAAAAGAATCATTTAAAGATCTACTTAAGCTACTCTTATGTAAACAATCCTTCTGGTGGGAAGAGAGAGTTGAAACTGTAGAGTTGTTTTCTCCTTATGTGATAGTTCTGGGGAAATAATCTAGAAAACAAAATGATCATGGTTGAATGGCTGCTATTACCATTTTAGCTTGAAATAAGAAAAACTTTATTCAGTTGAGAGGCTGTCAATCAATCGTTTCATTATCTAGGCTGGAGTTCTTCATCACAGGAAGGACCAGTTCATAGGTTTGACACCTCCACATGAATTAATGTTAATTACTTATGGTTATGATGACTTTTAAGTGACAATGATCTTTCTACTGGTTACATTTTGGTAAAAATGTACTTCTACATTTTTAGACACATTTCTTTTTATTCAAGGAAAAAGCTATAGGACATATGTATTAAACAAGTAAATGCTTTTTCATATAATTGCTATGGAAATAAATGAAGGTGGTCTAAATGAAAATAAGCAAAGTTTATATTTTTTTTTCAGAGAATGCAGGCAGAGGACTAAGAAAATGCTATTGTAGAAAAGTTATGTATGTCTTGTTTGGCAGCTGTTGCCATAGGGAGGCTATAGGGGCCTGAGTGGAAGTGAAGTGTCCTATATACTTGATTAAAGGTTAACTGCTATCTTTTCTCATTGGCTCTCAGTTGGGAGCAGGAACAGAACAACTGTTGCTGGTCTGAAAGTCTATGGGTCTGATGTACAACAGCTTGGTTTCTTGGTGGTTGCTGCTAGATGTGGGCCAGAGTTCTGTCTTCACATAGGTCCCAGCCATTGCCTATTTGTATATTCAGTCTCCAACTGCATATCTGTTATTATTTGATTTAGCAATCTCTGTGAAGAAGAGACATTTATGTGCCTTTTTGAGACAGCTTCTCATGTACCTCAGGCTGTCCTCCAGACTGCTACATAGCAGAGGATGACCTTGAGTTTTTTATTCTTCTGACTTCAGGCTTCATACAATTTATTTTTTTTATTTCATTGTTTTGTGCATTTCATAAATCATTTCTCATTCCACTTTAGACTTTTCCTATTCCAAGCCCCCCACCCCACCTGAGTTCATCCACTCGGCCATACATGTCGTATCTTTGTCTGAGTATTTTTAAAGATTTTTCAAAGCATAGGATTATTGTTTTGGGGAGAAACACACAGACACACAGACGAACACACACACACAGTACACACACACCAAACACATATATATATATATATATATGTATATCACACCAATACTAAAATTACATCATCTAAAAATAAGCTGTATGCTATTTCCAAATCATATTTCAGGATTCACATCTGTCCCTTGTAATTTTAAATTACTCTAAAATATGCCTATATACCTTCCATCCATATACCAAGATTACAAAGTCTAAAAATAAGTAGTAGGTTGATTCTAGAGCCTGTTAAAGGATTCACAATATAAGAGCACAGTTGCTTTCAGATAAAGAAGAATATATCATTAAGGTTGCTCAGTTTGGCTTACAACTAGGTACTTGGTGCTACCATACACAAATGAGGGATAACATTCATCATTTGTTTTTCCAGGACTGTGTTCCTTCACTTAGCATAGAATCTTCTATTTCCATCCATTGACCTGCAAAGTTCATGATTTCATCTTTCTTTACTGCCGCATAGAACTCCATTATGTAGATTTCCTCTATCCACTTATTGGTTGAGGGTCACTTAGGTTGGTTCCAGCTCCTCGTTATTGTGAAGACAGCTGCTGCAATAAACATGGATGTGTGGATGTGCACTTATCTCTGTGGTAGGTTTAGTCTTGTGGGTATATACTCAGAAGTGGTATGCCTGGGTCAGGTGGTAGGCTAATTTTAAGTCTTACCTAAGGGCTGCTAAAAACTGAACCAGAAAACACCTAGAAACAATTAAGAGTTTCAGTAATGTGGCAGGATAAAATATTAACCTAGAAAAATCATTAGCCTTTTTTACATCAACAAGTTGCAACTGAAAAAGGAATATAAGGAGATCTTCCCAGTGACAATAGCCTAAAAAACAATAAAATACCTAGGAACTAACTTAACCAAAGACACCAAAGATCTCTACAACAAACATTTTAAACACCTGAAGAAGAAGAAGATTGAAGAAGACATCTGAAGACAGACCTCCCATGCTCATGGATTGGAAAAATCAAAAGAGTAAAAATGTCCATTCTACCCAAATTAATATACAGGTTCAATGCAATCTCAATTAAAGTCCCCATGAGTTTCTTCATACACTTGGAAAAAAAATTCCTTAAATTCATATGGAACAAGGACCCCAAATAGCCAAAGCAACCCTGAGAGGAAAGAGCAATACAAGAGGGATCACTATACCAGACTTCAAACTATATTAGAAGGCTATTGTCATAAAAACAGCCTGGCACTGGTACACAAAACAGACCTGTAAACCAGTGAAACAAAATTTAAGATTCAAAATTGATCACATACAATTTCAGCTACCTCATATTTGACAAAGAGGACAAGAAGACTCCATGGAGGAAAGATAGCATCTTTAGCAAATGGTATTGGCAATACTGGATCACCACGGAAAGATAGCATCTTTAGCAAATGGTATTGGCAATACTGGATCACCACTTATAGAAGAATAAAATTACACCTTTACCTCTAGTCCTGTACGAAAATCAAGCCCAAATGGATCAAAGACCTCAAAGTGAAACATGGAACTCTGAAAGTGATAGAAGAAAATATTACCAGCAGCCTACAAGACATAGGCATAGGAGAAGACTTTCTAAATCAGAAAGCAGCTGTGTGGAAAGTAAGGTCAACAATTGACCGGTGATACCTCATTAAACTCAAAAGCTTCTCAGTGAAGTGAAGAGAAAACCCACAGAGTTGGAGGAAACCTTCACTGCTGATACATCTGACAGTCCATGAACTTCCAGAGCATATAAACAACTCAAAAAACAAGAAGAAAAACAAATGACTCACTCAAGAGATGGAGTAAAGAGCTGAACAGAGATTTCACAAATGAGGAAATAAAGATGGCTGAGAAACATTTTAAAAAGTGTGCAACATCACTAATGATTAAGGAAATGCAAAAACGTATTTCTTAATATACATGGCTTTATCCAGTTTAGTATAAATTTGAATCATGAAAGACATAATATGTGTAATTCCATCGTGGATCCCTCCCAAAAATTGCCTTTAGAGTATATTATTTTCAAAGACAAATAAACTGCCTCTTGGAATGTCCTGCTTAGCTTTAATTTTTAACTCAAGGCACTCTACTGTAATATGACATATAAGGCATCTTAATTGAAGGATCACCAGTATAAGGTAGTCTATGGCAATGTCTGTCTGCGACTGTAGTTACTATTAACTGAAGTGGACGGACCCAGCCCATTATGGGAAGCAATATTATTCAAGCAGGTGATTCTTGGATGTATAGAAATGCTAGATAAGCTTGATCAAGGGAGCAAGCTAGAGAGCAAGCCAGCTTGCAAGAATAATCCTGCAAGGATTTCTATTGTATTTCTTGGGCTATGAAATGAATTCCTTGGATAGAGGTAATGCTGTGTGAAATAGCAAGCAGGCCTACCATTAGGTTTCTGCCCTGACTTCCCTTGGTGTGGAGTATGGCTTGGAATTGTAAGATGAAATAAATCCTTTCCTCTCCAAGTTGCTTAGCCAGAGTGTTTTATCACAGCAACAGCAAACTAGAACTAATGGTAACCAAAAATTCATGTTTATAAATATAATAATGTCACTAGGCAAAAAAGCTCTTACCTCAAAAAAGAATAAAGGCATATTGTATTTTAGAGCTAAATATAAGTAATCGTAGCTAATGAACATGAATGCAGTTTGTACTGAGTAATGTGCTCCAACATGGAAGCAGTTTCATGAAAATTTGTAGTTAAAGAAGAAAAGAATCATGAACTGAGGCAATTTTGAAACATTGGCAGCAATATAAGGAAGGTGGGCATTCCAGTTTCCTATTTCATGAGAAACACTTTGACCAAATGAAACTTGGGGAGGAGAGGTTTTATTTTGCTCATGGTTCAAGGTTCTAGTCCATAACTGACAGAAGTCAGGGCAGGAACTTCAAGCAGAAACAGAGGAATACTAGTTGCTGTCTCAAGTCAATCAAAGGCTCATGCTTAGCTAACTTTTCTTATACAACCCAGGAGCACTGACCCAGGAAATAGTGCTACTTACAGTGGGATGGGCTCATCAACTCCCCAAAGACATGCCCATAGGCCAATCTGATCCCTGGAAAATCCTTCAATTGAGACTCTTTCGGCTCTAGGTGCATCATGATGACAGTTAAAACTCAGGTAGGATGGTAGGCTGGAGCAAAAGGGTAAATCTGGGCTATAGATGTCAGATTCTCTCTAGTTACATTCTTAGCTGGTTTTGGGGGTAGAAGCTAGTGACCTGTTGGGTTCATATATAACACAGGTTTTGCTGTTGTTGTTGTTGTTGTTGTTGTTGTTGTTGCTGTTGCTTCTGTTCTTTTATATTGTTTCTTATCTGACAGTTCAAGAAAGCTTGGTCAGACAAAAGAGTAACAGCAAATAGATGCTAGGGAATTAAAGGGAGCCCAAGATAATTTGGCTCTGGATCTGCAATTTTCCATCTCTTTAAAATCTCAAATTTCTAATCCAGTCAAACAGTCTGAGAGACTCTTTGATATATATCTGGCTTTTTCTGCCCTGTGACCTTCAAAGAAGCATAAAAGATGCCTCAGGGAGCAGAGTTAAGTTGATAAGTAAGGCACACTATTTGTTATGTCCCCACAGGATCACTGGGGAGGGACAGTTATTCATGTGCTTTGAAAGATGCTAAAGAATTAAAGTGAGAGACCAGGGTCCTTCCCTTTATATAAAAAAAAATGAAATAAGCTATTGAAGAAGGTGGTAAGGAAATAATTGTGAATCTCCCTCCTCTACACCCACACATCCAAGTTTAGAAAGAGATGCCTCCTACTTAGAATAAGAAGAGAATTAACTACAAGCTTTATGCTTGAAATGCAGGATGAACCAGACAAAACACAGTCCAACCCAATACTGACAAATCCCCATAATCACTCTTACTAGGCCAGTATACCAAAACTGAGTTTCTAGTTCTATTGGGCTAGACATCTGACTTAATGTTCCCACTTTCTGAAACCTCATGGGGTAAGTTGGGGAAAGACTCCATCACCTGTACACCAGAAGGAGAAAGCTACCTCAAGGCTAACATGGAGAGCTCATACCCAGTCACAGCCTCAGTGACAACTAGTGCCCAGCATAAACTGATGGAATCACACACATTGCAAAGTCTCCAGCCCAGCCCTAGAAGAAGGCAAAGAGCTGTGCCCTGCTGGGACAGGTTCAAATTTGAAGCATATTATTTCCATCCTTGGTGCAGACATGGTTAAACATGCTCTCCTCCTCAGATAGTATGTGCCTGTTTAAAGTAAGCTGTAACTGTTAAAAATAAACTTTAAATGGCTTCTTCTGAAGTTTATTAAGTAATAGAAAACCCCCAAACAAATACACAAAAGCTAAATAAAAATAGTAAACATTTAGAAAGGAATTATTTGGTCAAATATTAAATGACTAGTCAAAGAGGGCAGATGATGGAGTCATTAAGTGAGGAGTTTCAAAGCTCTGGGATAGAACAGTGCTTTGAAAAAGATGAAAAGCCCAAAGAGGACCTGGGGCATTTATTAGTGAGTGTCAGAAGAAAATCAGAATAAAGTGAAAGCTATATGGAGAATTGTAAACACAGATGGATCAGATTATTTTTTGTAGGTTATTTGTAGGTACTAATTATGGGAACATGTTTTGAATACTACACTTTATTATTAGGGAGTAAGTCTGTGGTTTGTGCCAGACAAGGAGAAACATTGCAAAAAACAGGCTTATTCAAGCAATGAGAATAACTATAGGCAGAGGAGTCATGTTATAACTAACATCCTGCTATAATAAGGGATTGGTTCCGTGGTGTAATGGGCCATAGAGAAAGCATGGGTACAGGTGCACAGTGCTGGGACATATGGCAGAGTGCAGTTTCAAGTAGAAATGCTGCTTGAATGCAAGTTGTCATTATATAGGCAGCATGACATCACCACCTAGCAGCCAATCTCAGACATTTTTTTATCGTCAAGACATCCCAACTCATGGGCCTAAATAGAGATGTCCTGTGACCCTACTTGTGCTTCTGGAACATACTGGTTGGGATGTTAGCTCACATACACACAGCTAAGCTCAGATCAGACACTCCTTCATCTTCTCCTTTTTGTATTTGCTTCCACAAGCTCAGGGAGCATCAAAGAAGAGGTGGTAAATTCCCTTTTTCTGGCCTGAATTGCCATAACTGCTCTGTTAAAATACTAAGACTGGGCTGGAGAGATGGCCTAGTGGTTAAGAGCACCGACTGCTCTTGCAGAGGACACGGGTTCAATCCCCAGCATCCACACGGTGGCTGAGAACCATCTGTAACTCTAGTTCCAGGGAAATCTGATAATCTCTTCTGACCTCCATGGCACTGCAAAAAATGGGTGCACAAACCTGCATGCAGATAGTACATTCATACACATAATGAAAATAAATAAAAATTTAAAAAAGAGATTCATATTAAAAAATACTAAGACTAATCAATGCCCAAATAAAAACATAACAGAGAGAAAACCAACCAGTAAATACAAGCAACATTCTTCACAGAAACCCAATTAGCAAACATCTATATCCAGTTTTATAGAGATAGGGAATTTGGTTGTGCCCCAAAGTCTCAACCCCAGCTGGAAAATTCTGCACAAAAATCATGCTGACCAAATGAAAGTCCAGTCCATATTGGTTAGGATCTCAAAATTTATCCCCCCTCTTCAGCCCTTCCCATATGGTGCACCCCTTCTTCCCTGAGTGGTCAGAGAGTGAGAAGTAAAATGATCTATTTTTATTTTAAAGTGACACATTGCCCCTCGGTCTGTCCAAACTTTGTTTCCAATGGGCTGATGGCTCATCCAGGGGTCTTTTTTCAATTCCACTAATAAAACGCAAATAGCAAGAAGTACAGGCATACAAACATTGGCTATTATGAGAAGTTACATTATAAGCACAAAACAGAAATAGTTTAGTCTAGGAACTGTGGCCTTTTGCATAAAAAGATGGTAATAGCTTTCTATTATGGCCTATAATGTCTTTAGCCAGTAGAGGGCAGAAAACTTGCAATATCAGTGGTGTGCTACTCCCCCAAGAAGTGGGCTATGCATCCAATTAGATTTTGGGGTGCAAAAATATTAGGCTGCCTCTAACTGCACTATTTCCAGGCAAGAGAGGTGTAGCTTAAGAGACATGACTCCTGAGACCATTTATTTTCAGTGATCTGTATAATGCTCTGTGGCATTATGAAGATCAACTGTCTATTTGCAGTGTAAGTTCTCAACGTATTGTTTTCCTTTTCATGGCAAAACCATTTCATCTTTGGAAGTAGGACTTTACTGTCCTTTTGCCTGTACCCCAATATTACAGGCAAATAGTCTTTGTTTGGGGAACCTTTAAAGCTGCCTAGCCAACAGCTCCTTGTTAAAGTAGAATGTAGCTGGCACTAAAACTTTAATTTACTCATATGTCTCACCTGATCACCAAGCAAAATAAAGAGGTAAGGCATTAATCCAAAGAGACAGGCACACATGACCATGTTTCCACACATTCTGGATGTTTAGACAAGTTAGGTCCTCTGCTAGTGGGCCCAATCCATGTCATGAATGTGTCTTGCTGAAACCCAGATGTGAATCCATCTGTGGGAACAAAAAAACAATTTTCTCGTAGTTAGTAATGGATTTGGTGTTTTTTATTTTTTTTTCATTGTTAGAACATTGTACACTGCATGGTACCAGTGACATCTATCATGGCCTGTCAGATGGATCCACTGTTTAGGGACTGGAGTTGTCATTTCTGATTTTAAAATATAAAAATTCACCAAAAATTCAGTTTAGAGAGTGCTCTGCAAACTGCATCCCAGAGGGAGGCAAACCTCCCTTTTTTGTACTAAGCACAGAACAGTCTTTCTTGTTTGATAGACTCCTATATCTTGCTCTATATTTTTTATAAAGGCAGGAGTTGAATTATAAAACCAAAGAGAGGAACCAACTTGTAAAGGTCCACTAAGCCCATCCAAACTGTCTTCTATTGGACTATATACTGTAGATTTAAGGAGGTAAAACCAAGTCTTTCTTAAACAAAAGTACCTTTATGGGCAAAGGAAATATCATAGGTAATATTTGTAAAGCACAGAAAAATATGGAGAATACTTATGTACATTTAATCCCAAAGCTGTCATTGGGTATCTAGTACGAGGTACTTTTAATAACAACTTTGTATCCTCAAAGAGAAACAAAACCATTTCAGAAAATGTGTATTTAAATTGGAGTAAGATTTTTAGTTAATGTTGTTAGTGAGAATTTCTACTAATAACTGGAAATAATCAGTTTATTTGAGCCAGGGGTTTTTCGTAGCTATTGTCTTGAAACTCCATACTCCAGACCAGGCTGGCCTCAAACTCCCAGAGAAGTCCACCTGCCTCTTCATCTAGAGCACTGAAATTAAAAGCCCATGTTGCCAAGTTAATTTTAAAAGACAGTTTAACGTACATTTAAACATTAGTTTTAAGATAAATTGTTTGTTTTACACCAAGATTCTCAATGCACAGTGGGCACTTAGCAGGCATGGATCCCAGGACACATGAATCAGGGAAGTCTGCAAGTTAATTTTTTTTCCCAGCGTTTTTTTCCCATTCCCCAACAGATTTAGGAACATATTAAGGTTAACTCCTGAGTAAAGCTTTCAAGGTAAAACAAATTTAAAAGATCAGAATAGATTTTTATGCCTTGGACTTTTTAATTAAGTGTGTATAAATTTGTGTTTAAAAGATATTTAGTGTACCCTGGTTAATAAACAAAAATATTATATTTTGATTAGGCATGCCAAGATGGACTTTGAAACAGCTCTGGGCTCTGCTGTGAGGGCTGCTGGCCTGTGGCTTTTCCCTAGAGACTATTACTTTCCACAGCCACCATACAGATATGAATTTGATTATTTTGTAGTCAATTTGTTATGGAATTGATTATCCCATAGCTAAATATCCAGCCATCCTCAAGGCCAAATTGCTATGTAGCCAACCACCAGCTGTGAGATTGATTGTCTCACAGCTAAATAGCCAGCCAATGAGTTGATCACTCCTCATGACTGAACAGCTAGCTCATAATAGAACTGCAGGACTAATGGCCCTCCAGATATATGCACACAAATTGACAATTAGATGGTACAATCTTAGAAATCCAAAGGCTATGAGATCCATAAGAAGTCATGGTATAAATTAATTCTATTAAGAAATAGGTTGAAACAATGATAAACCTTTCTAAAATGTAGACCAAAGAAAATTGTCAAAAGGTTAGAACTTATTAGAAATGTTTAAAATACCATTTTTAACTTTTAGTTTAGGAGTAAAATATGTCTTTGAAATGAATTTGGCTTATGGTGGCTGAAGCATTGGCTGTGAAAAGCCCTTAATTTGCCTTAAAAATGTGTGGGCCTCAGCCTTCCAGAGTTACCAGGCCACTTAATTTGCATTTGAAAATGCCTAGGAAGCCATGGCTTAGGGTGTAGCAGAATTTATTGCTTCCAGTAGCAGAAAGTTTTGAGAGTTGTAGAAAGAAGTCTCTATAACTGGAAGTTTTTTGTTTGTTTGTTTGTTTATTTGTTTTTTACTGGCAGCTTTAAGATAACATTTCAGGTGCAAGTCTCTTTCGAAAATAGGAGAAATGGCAAAGGAGAAAATTTGCTTATTTTCAAATTTGAAAGAGTTCCAATTTGAGACTGGCAGGAACTGGAGCAAGCCTGGGTCTGAATTAGCATTGTAACCAGAGCCTGGACTTGAACAGGAAGCTGCAGAGTCCAAACCAAGACCCTAAAACCTGTTCTCCACAGGACAGGACAAATCAGACCTGATTTGATTTTTGAACTCAGAGTCCAATCTCAGACCTGTAGAAATGATTCAAAATGACCACAAGGCCAAGCTGTTTCTAAGACTGGTAGCGTCATGACTGAAAGATTGATTAGACCTGTATCCAGCACACAGCCTCAAAACTGATGGGCTTCATGCTTAAACTTATCTGGGAAGCTGCTGGCTTCCATAGCCTGCTTAAGTGAACAGCCTACAAACCTGTGGCTGGGGAGACAATAACTCCTGAGCCACACCAGAAAACTGCTGGTTTCCATAGTGCCCCATGCAAGCTGGTGGCTTTGTGGGCAAACAGATGTATAGGAAAATGATAACTTCAGAGCCCCAACACACCAGGTAATTGCTGACTTCTGTAGCCTCCATGAAAGTTGATGGCTTTGTGAAACAGGCCAGGAATCTGCTAGCTTCCATGGCCTCCACAAAAGTTGATGGCCTCATGCTTATACCTGCACCTGGGGAGGTGATAATTTCAAGCCACACCAGGTCAGGAAACTTCTGGCTTCCATGGCCTCCATACCTGCAAAACCTGGTAGCCTCAAACTGTCAGCCTTGCAGCCACCCAACCAATCATGGGAACCAGCCCCATATTTGCAGGGAGTAAAAATTAAGAGGGAAATAATCTGGGGTTTGCATACTCAAATTCCTCTAGGATTCCTTCAAGCTCCACATTTGTAGGCTCAAGATTTGGTAATAAGGGATCAGTTCCCAGTAGGAACAGGCCATGGAGAAAGCTATGTGGAGAAGCACAGCCCTAAGACACATGGCAGGGTGCAATTCTAAGTGCAAATCCTGCTTTATTCAAATGCAATGTATCATTATAAAAGCACTATGACATTACCTCCTAACAGCCAATCCCAGACCTTTGTATTGTCAAGTCATCCCAACTCATGAGCATAACCAGAGAAGTCCAGTGACCCTCACTTGTACTTCTGGAACATGGTGGCTGGAATGTTAGCTCACAAACAGCTAAGCTTAGATCAGACATACCCACAAATTCATCAAATAAGACATGGTAAAGAACAATATTAATATAGGAGATAAAGAGAGAACAGAGCATCTGTAATTTCATTATCATTAGGGTAGGTGTCCTGTACTAGTTAATTTTGTTGCTATGGGTCAAAATTACCTATCAAATCAATCTAAGTGAGGAAAGTTTATTCTGGGTCACAGTTCCAGAGATATATTGCACCCATGTTGACATGAGCAGGGATGCAGGAGTGGGAGGATAACTGGTCAATGCTTCCCATAGCAGCAATAAGTCAGGAAGTGGACCCAGACTATAAAGACTAAGGCCTCTCCCTCTCTTACTTCTTGTATCAGGGCTCCACTTCTTTTACTTACTGAAGTTGTATGCATTTCATACAATCTTTCTTAATCAAATTTAGGCACATTTCCCCTTCCATGCCCCCCACCTCGCCAGAGCTCATGCTTACATGCATGTCCTCCTCCATCTTTTTCTCAGTCTTTTTAAAAATTTTTTGATCCAGGAGTTTACTATTGCAGAATTTTATTGTTTCAGACAGATCCTAGAACTAGTCTTTTTTTGTTGTTATTGTTCCCGTTAATATTTTTTGCTCCAAATATATATATATATATATATATAGATCTCACAAAATAAGCTACAGGTTAATTCCAAAGCATGTTTAAGGATTCACATTTTAACAGTAGAGTTGCATGCAGGTAAAAAAAGAAATCTTTATATTGCTACATTACATAGCCAGTTGATGTATGTTGTAAAGTAGTTTTATAATAACATCAGGTATTATATTTACAAAAAAAAAGAAAGAAAAAATTACTCAGTTTGCCTTACAAATAAGGATTTGGTGCTAGGATCCACAAATGAGGGACACCATATGACATTTGTTTTTCTGTGACTTAGCATAACAACTTCTATTTCCATCCATTTATCTGCAAATTTCATGCTGTCCTCTTTCTTTACTTCTGCATATAAAACCATGGTGTAAATGTACCATATTTTCATTATTCACTGATCAGTCGAGGGACACTTGGGTTGCTTCTAGCTCTTTGCTATTGTGAAGATAGTTACAGTAAACATGGGTGGCATGTATCTCTGCAATAGTATGAGTCTTGTGGGTATATACCCAGGAATGGTATGACTGTGTCAAGTGGTAGGCTCATTTTGAGTCTGTTAAGAGTTTTCCCCTCACTGCTTTCCATAGGGGTTGCACAAGTTTGCATTCAAACTTGAGTTGGATGAGTGTTCCCCTTTCCCTATAACCTCTCTAGCATTTGGTATCAATATTTTTATTGATCATAGCCAGTTTTGTTGGGGTAAGATGAAATCTTGCAGTGGTTTTAATTTGCATTTCTTTAATTATTAGTGACATTGAATTTTTTTTAGGTGTTTTTCAGCCATCTTTACTTCTTCATTTAAGTAGTGACTGTTCAGCTCTTTACTCCATTTTCCTAGTGCGTCATTTGTTTCTTTTGATTGGGTCATTTGCTTTCTTGCTCCTTTGTTTTTTGAGTAATTTACATACTCTGGATGTTAATGTCAGATGAATCACTGGTGAAGGTTTCCTCCCACTCTGGATTTTCTATTCACTCTTTGATTGTTAATTTCACTTTACAGATATTTTTGAGTTGAATAAGGTCCTACTTGTCAATTGTTTGCCTTATTTCCTACACAGCTGCTATCTGATTTAGAAAGTCTTTTCCTATGCCTATGGCTTATAGATTACTGCCAATGTTTTTTCTATCATTTTCACAGTTTCAGGTTTCACATTGAGGTCTTTGATTCATCTGGAGTTTATTTTTGTACAGGGTGAAAGGTAGGGGTTTAGTTTTACTCTTGTGCAAGTGGTGATCCAGTTTTACCAACACCATTTCCTGCAGATACAATGTTTCCTCCATGGAGCCTTCTTGGCTCCTTTGTCAAATATGAGATGACTGAAATTGCATGTGGTCAAGTATGGATCTTCAATTTGGTTCCAAAACAAAAACAAACAAACAACAACAAAAAAACCCCAACAACTACAGTTCTGACTTGTGCCAGTAAGTACCTGGCTGTTTTTATAAGTATAGCAGGGTTCCACTTCTTAAATGTTCCTCTACCTTTCCAAGTAGAACCACCAGCTGGAGACCACGTGTTCGAATACATGAGCTTGTAGGAGACATTTCACATCCAAATCTCACTTATGAAATTTGGAGATGGGTTGTAGCTAACATTTCAAAGCATTTACATTAATTTTACTGAGTTTTAAGTATCCACAGATGTTTAGTAATCTACTACTATAGCACTGGAAATTCAGAACTAGCAAGTACTAAAATATTGATAGAGTAATTGGTCATCCATAGAGAATCTGCTGTGGAAGGGAAGCTTGAAAACATTCAAGCCCAGACTGGATTCTTGAAGGCTTCCTTTGTTTGGGTAGCACATGAGAGGGTGGGACCTGTTGAGATGTTTGAAGAAAGAATCCTGATTAAGGAAGAGGCTACAAGGCAGGAGAAGAGGGTCTCAAAGTAGTCCTTTTCTTTGTCTCAGTCTGTGAAGGTGAATTGGGAGAAACTAAGCACAGAGAAAGCAGAGTCTGGAATTGGTGCTTGCTGGTCAGTAGTGCTGTTGGAAGATTCAAGTTCAGTAGATAGAAGACAACTACACTGCAGGAACATCCTGGCTAGCATGCATAATGAACACAGAAATGATGACAGAAATCCTTTCATAAAGACAGAGACAAAGAAGACTTGGCTGATCGGGTTATCATATTTTTCAATATAGAGTATTATATTAACTAGATAAAAGCTTTCTTTGCAGAAGAGGAAGATCATCTACCTTTAAGGCATTGGAAAATGACCAAAGTGACTTTAACAAAAAACTGAGGTAGATAAAGTAAAATAAATCCATTTCTTTGGGCTGGGGGCGCATGAAACAGTGAGGAGAGTTTTGTACTGCTGTGAGAAGTGCTTTATAAGAGTTACATGAGGGCCTGCTGTGTTTCAATCATGAATGTCTCCAGATTCTTGATTGATTCTTGATATACTTAATTAAGGAATGAAATCTTAACTCAATATTTAACAAATCTCTCATGAAATTATATGACTTTTTTGTGAAAATATTCCATTTTTTGTTTTATAATTCTTTGTTATAATTTCCCAGGTTATTGATTTAGCACTTTGTTGAAAAATATGGAATGTAAGAGAAATATTCTCTTAAATTATTTTTCTATTATTCATTTGTATAATGTATGTGGTATGCATGAGTGCAAAACTCTTTGTGTGTATGTACATGCATGGGGTGTATGTTCATGTATGCTTGTGTATAAATTGTATGTGTGTATGTATATATATTCTATGTATAGTGGCAGATCTGTGTATGCATGCATGTGTATGTATAATGTATGACTACAGATTTGTGCATGTTCTGGCACTCACATGGAAATGAGTGTACAAGTTTCAAGAGTCAATTCTCTATTCTATTCTAGATTCTGGGGGTCAAACCCAGATTGCTAGTATTATGTTGCCAGTGCCTTTACCTGCTGAACCAGGCCTGGAACTCTCATTGTATATAAATCAAGAATAAATTATTTTAAATCAAGGTGTGTTTTGATCCAAATGTCTTATGAAACTGATTTGCAATAGTTTTGGTTTTTGAAAACTGCTTATAGATAGATAAATTTTAGAATATTAAATTGCCATGTAAAATTAAATATATAGCAACCTAAACTAATAAGATAACTTTATATTGATATAAATGCAGATTGAATTTTGTTAACTGTCAATATCCCACAAGATGTCACAAATATTCTGTTAAAAAATTTGGTTTCATTAATTATTATAGGATAATTTTGGTGGGACGATCCCCAGCTGTAGATAGCACCATTTCATGGGATAGGGTTCTGAACAGCATTGATCTCTACTTCCTGGCTGCAGATGAGAGTCTGCATGTGGGACAAAGTGTATTTCAAAATGGCATTATTGGAGGGAGCATGTGTTTTGAAATACACGTTGTCACACCAAGGAGGATAATAGTTAATACAGGACCTCATTCCCCTTCTTTCCACATGAAGTCTCTCAAAATAGTGAGGCTTTTCCCACGGAGGGGGCACCTCTCTTATTGTCCACAACTTTAAATTTGCCCACTCTCCATTCCTAGCAAAGCTTTACTTTATTCACATCTCAGATCTTTCTCACTATAGATCTGAACAAGAGTAGTAAGCACTATCTGTGCCACAGCCTGAATGCTATACTGTCTTGAAACTTATTCTCCCAGAGAAATTAGATGATCACTTTAAAATCATGCTCTCAGTAGTTCTCAGGACATGATCAGAATATAAGCAGTTTCTTTGTTAGGATATAGCAAGGGTAGTCTCTAGTCCAATTCCTCATAGAGTATTTATACTCTCCTGAGACCCAGAAGCCAATGTTTCCACTGTCCGAATTTCTCTTGAAAACGTGGTCTTCCAAACTACTAGCAGAATGGCTCATTAAGATCTGCTTATAGTAGTATAGGGATTTTTACCTTAAATTTCTGAACTCTCCCACATTTCTCCTGCAAACGAGTTCCAAAACTGTACAAATAGTAGGTTAAGGTTTATCACAGCAACAATTCCATTTCTCAGTACCAAGTTCATGTGTTAATTTTTTTTTCTAATTTATTTTTATTTTTAAGGGATTCTACAATATAATGCCACACTTGTTTGCAGATAACATTGATGTTACTCAGTATGTCATACAATTAGGTAATTGGTGCATTTTGCAAGTATCTATGTCCAAATTTTGAACAACCCAATGTTCCCATAGTCCAGTTGGAGAAACTTGTATGCACAGGCATGTTGATCAATCAGGAGTCCAGACTATATTCTTGTAGTCTCATGATTCACCCCTATCTCTCCACAGCCCTTACAATCTACCATGCCTCCTCTTCCGCAGTTTGTTCCCTGGGCTTTGGGAAAGGGGCACAAGTGGATGAGAAGAAAACAGTCTAGTTTCTTTGGAGTTGTCATTTTGGACTCCAGTCTGTTCAGGTTGTTTCCCTTCATGGATTGACAGCTTTCCCAGTGATACCCTTTTTAGTCATACTAACAAAGCACAAGCTATTGGATGTACAGGCATTTAAGCAGTTCCACTCATTATGTCAAGCTAAGCTGTGAGCATAGACACAGATGCTTGGATGGTATGCTAATCCGCAAACTGTGGTTTCTCTATAAAGGGTGACAAGTTCTTATTGTGGCTTATAACATCTCCTAACCACTAGAGGACATAAGCTTGTGGCATCCGCTGTGAGTTATTCCTCCAAGGAGAGAGCTAATAGCCAAATAGATTTGGGATATATATAGACACTTGGCTGCCACTGTTGCACAGTATCTCCAGGCTGTTGAGGTGTAGCTGATATTGACGGAGGAGTCTTGCTTGTCTCAGGGAGACCAATATTTTGCTGTATTGCTTTAGTGGCCTTTGGTAATTTATTTTCAAGATCAGAAAAAGAGATTGTGGGACAAGGTCCGCCCTGCTGTAAATGACCTGATGTAACCATTGGAGGATTGTATCGAGATCGGACTTACAAGTATACAGTTGGTCCTGGAATATCCAGAGAGTGTTTACCAAAGGCACTGAACCAATACAGCAAAATAGTTGGTCTCCCTTGAGAATCAGATGCAGCAACCTCCACCTGATCAATATCAGCTACACCTCACTGTTCTGGAGATTGTGCAGCAGTGGCAGCCACGTTGTCTAGTATATCCCAAGCTTCATATGGATTATTAGCTTCTCGCTCTTGGAGGAATAACTCCGTGGAGTTGTCACACACAGCTTATATCCTTCTAGTGGAATTGGAGATATTATAATGGCCACATGAATGCTTGTCACCTCTTATTAGGAGAAAAGGCAACACATTATGCGGATTAGCACACCATCCAAACATCTGTGTCTAATACCAAAGTAACCTATTATAACAATCAATAGTCAATGTTTAACTATATATCTCATATATACAGCACTTATATATATAATAATAAATATTATTAATTATATATATTATTATATTTAATCTGATACTATACTTATTTATACTACATACACTGCTTTGCTACTCATTAGTACGAGCTATTGGAAAGACCTGTTAACCGGGCACCAATCGGTCAGCCCATGAAAGGAACAGCCAAAGATGTGATATAGAATGCCAAAACGAAACATCCCGAGACCGAAAAAGTAGATTTCTGTTGTGACTTCCTTGTCCACATGCTCCGTGCCCGATCATCTTAGAGCCTAAGGCTATTCACACTCTGTGGAAGAGAGGGGTATTGGTATATTTTGTAGGAACCCATTTATGTGCGAACTTTTGGGGAGTGATTTACAGGTAAAGACTAAACGATCAAATATAAAGTCCTGGACACTGTTATTTGACCATCAACTTGATTGAAACATTCACAGCCCTTCTCTCCGCCTGGGTATGGAGTGGGAAGCGCTTCCGTGGTCTCTGTGGGACTGGGGCATCAACTGTTCTCTGCAAAATTTGGAGTTTTCTTTATATGAAAGGATTTTTTTTTTATGTAATTTTATTTATTTCTGTATGTGTATGGAAATGTACTGAGCCATAAGCATAGCCAAGTTTTGGTGCACCCCTTTGTCATGCAAGTGCCTTTACTACATGCGGGGTCAGAAGCTAAGGCTCTCTTCGGAATTCCCCTGGAACAGGAGTTCCTCCTGGAATTGGAAGTTTCAGAGCAGCTTCCTCAATTGGTCCGCCTATGTGGGTGCTGGGGATCGAACCCGGGTCCTCTGTAAGAGCGGTCGCGTGCTCGTGACCGCTGAGGAGAATCCATCTCTCCAGCCCCATGAAAGGATTCTTGTGCTAAAAAAAAGGAAGCCTAGATACTCAAGACATTCTCGAACGGTGACTGGGAACATAAAATGCTAGTTGTTTTATTTACTTACGTATTTGTATTGGTTTGGGCTCTAATATTTTTCTGAATTCTACAACATC
>VZQC01001663.1:1262746-1277680 GCA_009823505.1 Rhizomys pruinosus
GGGATCGAACCCGGGTCCTCTGTAAGAGCGGTCAGCGCTCTTAACCGCTAGGCCATCTCTCCAGCCCCTAAGCATACTCTTCTTACTGTCAAAATAATTACAGTCAGAAAATCTTGTGTTTCCAAATTGTCAGACTTTGCTACAAGTTTCTTTACAGAAAATCATTCAATATTGTATTACTCAGGGATCTCTAAAGAAACAGACTCAATAATGAATATATATCTATATACAGATTTATAGATTTTCTCAAGGGATAGAGTCCATGGAGTCCAACAATAGCTGTACCACACTGGCGAGACTAAGAGTCTAGGGTACTGCTCAGTCCACAAGGCTGGATGTCTCAGTAGTCCCAATCTGGTGCTGAAGGGCCAATGGATTCCAGGAGATCTGCCCTGTCTCAGTACATGCTGGGATCCAAAAAGTTGATCACAGCACCAAGACACACTCACCAGTGAGAGAGAAGGCAAGTAGCAGGAAAAAAGGGACCAGGGTCCCTCTGCCATGGCCTTTTATACTGCCTGCCAGCAAAAGGTAATGCCTTCATTTAGGGTGTGCCATCTGGCTTGAGGTAGTCCAATCTGAAGATTTCTTTCTCATATTTGTTCATCCCTAGTACAGTCAAGTTGACACCCAGGATTAACCATCACAAATATTGTGTACCCAGTATAAGTAGGATGACATGCAGATTCTGAGAACATTTAATTTATGAAAAATCCAGTCAATATTAACAGTGGATTATATCCTGTTAAGCCCCTTTTGCAAAAATGGGCAGCAATGACATAATATTGGAATTAAGTGAAACTGGAAGGAAGACTATCATTTTTGTTAAATGTGAATGAAACTATTTTTATTGTCTTTCCTTTTCCTTAATGTTATGCACACATACTCTGTATTACTTGCTTTTCTGTTGCTGATAGAGCACCATGCCAAAAAAAAAAAAAAATTGAGGGAGGAAAGACTTTAGTTTGTTTATAGTTCCAGTCCATCCTGGTGTGGAAGTCATAACAGCAGGAATGTGAAGTTGACCGGATAGTCAGAAAGCAGAGAAAGCATATTTATTCTACATACGAGAATAAGAGAGAGAATAGCAAGTGGGGCCAGGTTATGAAGCCTGAGAGCCCACCGCAATTCTTTCCTCTTTCCTCTAGGCTCTACCTCCTGAAGGTTCTATAATCATCCCAAACAGTGCTGCAAGCTGGGGACCAAAGGTTCAAATACATGAGCTTATGGGGAATATTTCTCATTCAAACCATCCTGCATCCCATATATACACATGCATTACAGCCCCATATACAGAGAGTCACACACATGTAAACTCACACATATGTTTAATTTATAAATAACACACACACACACACACACACACACACACACACACACTCCCAAAGCATCCTAGATCCATTCTGTGAGGTTCCTATTTAGTTCTCAGTAAAATAATTCAATCAATAAATGACTAATTTTTTCTTTTTTTTTTAATTTAATTTTTATTGATGCTTTGTGCTTTTCATACATTTTTTCCAATTCAGTTCAGGCTTATTTCCCTTTCCCTTCCCCCCCCCCCCCACCCCATCCCAGATCATGCATTCTGCCATAACTGTCCTGCATCTTTCTCTCAGTTTTTTTTTTCATTTTTAGCTATAAGTGATAATCCATGAGTACAAGCATCCTTCATGCAAAACCAATCTGCAGGCTATTTTTTCAAAAACACGTAAAAATAGACACCTAGAAGCAAAGCTATTATTTTAAATAAAGATCTAAAGATCCCCTTCCCTTAGAGGTGTCAAGATTGACTTGATTTTGTGGTAATAGCCTCAGAGATTTTGAACTGCATCCTACTTTGCTGTTCTGTTGCTATGCTAAACACCATGACCAAGGGCAACTTTGAGCAAAAAGGTTTATTTCAGTTTACAGCTTGCAATCCTTCATTTGGGGAATCAGGTACAGGAACGTAGAGGCAGGAACTTGAAGCAGAGACTATGGAGAATGGTGCTTACTAACTTACTCACCTACGCTTGCTCAGCTCCCTTTTTTTATAAGTCAGGATCATCTGCCCAAGGAAGGTATCTCCCACAATGGGGTGGGCTCTCCTGTATCAGTCAGCAATCAAATAAATGTCCCACAGTCTTAACCAGAGGGCCATCAGAAGGAAACCATTCCTCAGTTGTGATTCCATTCACCTGGCTTTGTCTAGGATTGTGTCACACTGCAAAAACTAACCAGAAAAAATGGTCATTATGCAAAACTTGTAAAATAAATAAATAAACAAACAAACAAAAACAAGAAGAGAAATTATTTGCTCCAAAGACAATGTAGTTCTGGCTGGAAAGGTGCCCAAGTGTTCAAGAGGGCAGCTATGTGTGAACTGACTTAACATTATGAATTACAGTTAATTGGCAGTCCTTGTAAGTTAAAAAAATGGATTATAAAGAATATTGGCCTCCTTTCAAAACTGGAGGGTGTTCTCTTTGTCTCCATCTCAAAATGTGGTGGCAGATTGCCTATATTTTAATATTTCCATTCATTGAGCTGTGAGGCTAGATAGCCCTATCACTAAACTTGTGTTCACTGCACAAGCTTCCTGATCATTCCCTCAGATTAATGTGAGCCAAGCACAGAAATATGCCAGGGTTATTCAAGGTTGAAGATGATGATTTAAGCATGTCTGTCATACATATTTTCTCACTTGTAGTGTTGACATTACCTCCTGGATTTGTCAATTGTGAATATCTTTGTTGTTACAGATACAGACGTGGTGTATAAAACCAACAATGGACATGTCATTAAACTGAACATAGACACCAACGCCACCACATTGTTATTGGAAAATACAACTTTTGTAAGTAAACAACAATTAATCTTATGCATCTTAATGCTATTTTAAATTCTCTGGTACTTAAGTTTCTATTCTGCAGGTCCAGTGTCTGTTGAGCATTTTGAGTGGAAAGTTGGGGCCGGAATATCACGACACTGAGAGAAAATATCCCCATCACCACCTGCTCTATTGTCTTCTCAAATGGAAAGACTTTCAGTTTTCTACATGTTTATGCCCACTATATCCAGCGCATTTGTTGAAGGGGCTGTTTTTCTTTATTGAGTGTTTATTTCTGATAGGTTAGTCAAGGACTCGGTGGCTGTAATGATAGAGAATTCTTTCTGCACCCTTTACTCCAATTTATTGGTCTACATGTCTATTTTGTGTCAGTACTGTGCTGTTTTGTTTGTAGGTCTGCAATATAATTGGAAAGCAAGTATTGTGATACGTCTAGCATTTCTAGCATGCCTAGGATCGCTTTGGCTATTTGTGATCTTCTTTGCTCCCATGTGTATTTTATGATTGCCTTTTTCTAGTATTTTGAAGATTATCATTTGAATTTCAATGGGAGGTACCTTGAACTTGTAGATATTATTGAAATATACGGAAATTATTTATTTTTGTATGCTGATTTTTTTATCCTGTTACTTTAAAGTGTTTAACAGATCAAAGAATTTCTAATATGATCCTTAGGATCTTTTCTGTACAGGATCCTGTCATGGCAAATAGGGATACTGTTCGTTTCTCCCAATTTGTTTCACTCTTACTCACTGGTGAAGTTAATGAAGCTCCACTTTGAACATCCTACTGAAGAGACTGGAGAAAGAGTCTTGTCTTCTTCCTGACTTTAGAGGAAATGATTTCAGCTTTTCCCCATTCAGCATAAATGTTGTGAATTATGCTTGGCCATTCTTATGTTGTGATGTGTTCCTACTATTCCTGATTTCTCCAGGCCCATTATGCAGAAATGTTGAATTTTGTCAGAAATCTTTTCTGCATTCCTTGTAATAACCACACCGTTTCTGTCTCTCAGTCTATTATGTTTTGTATAACTTTTATATATTAGTTCATGCAGAACTAACTTAAAATCTGTAAAATGAATTTGACTTCATCCTGGTACATTGTTCTATCTTCACTGCTGTTATTTTGGCAAAATACTCTTACCAAAACAACTTCTGGCTTAAAATTAGGGATATAAACAGTTATAAAAGGAAGAAATACAGATAGCAAATATGGATTTTAAAATGTGTTTAACATGCATGGAGATACACTACTTGGAAATTCTGTCACATACCAATCATTAAAAAGACAATAAACAGGGGCTGGAGAGATAGATCAGTGGTTAAGAGCAGAGAACCCAAATCTGGCTCACACTGCTGTTAATTCCAGTTTCAAGGAATCTGACACTTTATTCTGCCCTCCACAGGCATCCTGATGCATGTGATGAGCACACAGACAAGCTGTCAAATACAGCTTTTTCGTAAATAAAAATTAATAAGTTTTTTTTTTTTTTTTTTTTTTTTTTGGTCCGTTTCGAGACACAGTCTCCCTGTAGTCTCAGCTGACCTGGAACTCACTCTGTAGACCAGGCTGGCCTTGAACTCACAAATATCCACCTGCCTCTGCCTCCCAAATGCTAGGATTAAAGACATGCACCACCACGCCCTGCAAATAGTCTCTTTTTTAAGAAAAAATAAACAGATCCTGGTGAAGAATTGGGAAAAGAATCATTCTTCACTGCTGCTAGGAATGTAAACTGTTGAAGCAACTGTGGATATCAGTGAAGTTCCCTTAGAAGACTGAACATAAACTATCATATGACATATTTCTACCTAACTTTGGTGTGTACCCAGAGGACTGTAAGTGAACATACCACAATGGTACATGCACATCCATGTTCTTCAAGGTGCTATTCAAAATAGCTAGGAACTGGAATCACACTGAAAAGTTTATTGGATGAACTGACAAAGAAAAACTGCATAGTTTTCTATGGTGTTAGATGGAATTGAAATGATTTTTGTAGGAAAATGGAATCAAGCTAGTTCATTATATTAACTGAAATAAGACAGTGTCAGAAATACAGATATCATATGGGCTCTTTCACATGCAGAATCTATGGATACATGTATATGTACACAAATCCATGCATGTTTAAATCAATATAGAAGAAAGATTATTATGACTGGAGGAAGACATAGAGGGTAAAGGGAGGGAAAATAGGTAAAATGAGGGGACTCATGGGAAGTGAAAGCAGATATAGAAGGGCAATTTTGGGTGAAAATGGGGACCAAAAAGAAAGACAAAGAGGACGTGGAGGGCGATGTGGTTGCGGGATGAATAAGAACAAAGTGTAATGACACGCTTATAGGAAGCTTTCCACGGGGAAACTTCTCTTCCTTTTTATGCTAACTTGAAAAAAGTTGGTTTTAAAAATATTTTAAGGGCTGGAGAGATGGTCTAGCAGTTAAGAGCGCCAACTGCTCTTGCAGAGGACCAGGGTTCAGTCCCCAGCACCTACACAGCGGCTGAGAACCGTCTTTAACTCCAGTTCCAGAACTCCAGTTCCAGGGGAATCCAACACCCTCTTCTGACCTCTGCAGCATTGCATGACACGGGTGCACAGACCTGCAGACAGTACATTCATAGGCACAAAAATAAATAAATAAATAAATAAATAAATAAATAAATAAATAAATAAAAATTTAAAAAATAATAAAAATGTATTCATGTTTATACATTGGAACAGAATTTCAATCTTCATACTTTTGATATGTTGACTAGGTGGAAGCTATGACTAAAGAGTTTCTATTGACTAATATATATATATATATATATATATATGAATATGATAAAATGGTCATAAAAATCATGAAATGTATACATTTACATACATCTAACCAATAAGATTATGTCCATTAACACCTCAATCATTAGAGCTATCAGATGGCTCAGTGCGTAAAAACTCCAACTTTCAACCTGTGCTTAAGGCCCGGGAATCACATCGTGGTATGAGGGAGACAACTCCTGCAAGCTCTTCTCTGACCTCCACACATGCACTGTTTCTCACAAGCCCGCAGATATAAACGTGCACAAAAGAAATTAGTAAAATTAAAATTATAATTGAGACGTTAACTAAGTGCAAGTAATGACTTTGTTTTTATACTAATCAGTCAGTTCACAGTTATCCTAGGAATAATTGACTGTTTATACTACACTTTCTAGTACTTATGGGAGAGGAAATGTATATAAGGCAGATGGCCTGCTTTCGGCGGAAAAGTGCTGCCTTTGGAACAATTATGATGAGCTTCATGAACAATTGTAAAAAGCAGCATAGAACAGCTTCTATTAATTCTTCCCTGAGTCAAAGATCATAGTGACACACCAAAGGACATTGGAGAAGGTAGAAGAATTATCTAGAGCTTTCATTATCAGTGGAAAAGAAGACTACCTTGGAAAGATGGGAAGACAAGGAACAGCAGGACTGACTGACAAGGGTTTGGTCCTGATGTGGTGGAGAAGTTCCTGTGATTTAATCTTCCATAACATTCATTTGGTGAACAAAACTCACAAGCATTTTGGGAGTACTTTAATATTAGGTAAGAGTTTTATGGAGCTTGTAGCTTTCAGCAATCACATCTTTCTGTTTGGTTTGGCCTTCATCATGAGACTGTTCTTGAATGTAGCTGGTTCTTACTCCTCAAACTCCCTAATATTGGTAAGGGAATCATTTCTTTTGAACAAAAATTGCTTTTGTTTCCTTTTAGAATTTATTCATTACTCTCTTTTAATATTCTTGACACGTTAAGAAAAACTAATGAGAAAATGCCAACTATTTGTTGAGGTTACAGCATCTCAATTCTTGTGTTGTCAGTGCATACTACCTCGTTTAATCTTATTTTAATATTCTGCATATGCTAATTAATACAGATTTGTCTTTTTTAATTAAATATTTTTAATATATATTTTGTACAAGATTATCAAATCTAGACCCGTGTCCCCCACCTTATCCCCCCCACCCCACCAGAGCTCATGTATTCTGCCAAAAACACTTTACATCCCTTACTCAGTCTTTCTCAATATTCTCCATGTGGAAGTTGACTGTTCTGAGCAGAAGTTCACTGTTTCAGTCAGTTCTTTGATGAAGTCCTTTTTGTTGTTGTTGTTGTTGTTATTTTTGTTGTTATTGTTTCCAGTATGCATCACTCCCAATTGCTAGGACAAAAGCTCAAGAGGCCATGCACAAGAAATACTTACAACTAGGTAATTGGCACTAGCATCCACAGATGAGGAATACCATTCATCGTTTGTTTTTCTGGGACTGTGTTACTTCACTCAGCATGATGTCCTCTAGCTCCAGCCATTTTCCTGCAAAGCTCATGATATCAACTTTATTTACTGCTGCATAGAACTCCATTGTGTAGATATTTTCTCTATCCACTCCTCAGTTGAGGGGCACTTGGGTTGGTTCCAGCTCCTTGCTATTGTGAAGAGAGCTGCAATATACATGCCTATGCATGTATCTCTGCAGTGGGGTGAGTCTTGAGGGTACATGCCTAGGAGTGGTATGGTGGGGTCAGGTGGCAAGTTCATTCCATGTCTTCCAAGGGTTCTCCACACTGCTTTCCATAGTGGCTTCACGAGTTTACATTCCCACCAGCAGTGGATGAGTGTTCCCCTTTCCCCACTTGTTTTCTTCATCCTACCCAGTCTTATTGGAGTAAGATGATATCTTAAAGTGGTTTTGATTTGCATTTCCTTAAAGATTAGTGATGTTGAACACTTCTTTTTTTAATTTTTATTTATTTATTTATTTTTTTATGTGTATGAATGTACTGTCTGCATGTAGGTCTGTGCACCCGTGTCGTGCAATGCCGAGGAGGTCAGAAGAGGGTCTGGGATTCCCCTGGAAATGGAGTTCTTCTGGAATTGGAGTTACAGACGGTTCTCAGCCGCCATGTGGGTGCCGGGGATCGAACCCAGGTCCTCTGCAAGAGTGGTCAGTGCTCTTAACTGCTAGGCCATCCCTCCAGCCCCAATGTTGAACACTTAAGGTGTTTTTCAGCCATCTCTAATTCCTCACTTGTGAAGTCTCTGTTCAGCTCTTTGCTCCATCTATTGCTGGATCATTTGTTTTCTTTCTTCTTTGTTTGTTGAGTAGTTTATATATTCTGGAAATAAATGCTTTGTCAGATTTTTCTGTGGTGAAGGTTTCCTCCCACTCTGTGGGATATCTCTTCACTTCTTTGATTGTTTCTTTTGATGTACAGAAGCTTTTGAGTTTAATGAGGTCCCATTTGTCAATTGTCGAGCTTAATTCCTGTGCAGCTGCTCTCTGATTTAGGAAGTCTTTTCCTATGCCTATGTCTTGGAGTCTGCTGCCCACTCTTTCTTCTATCGTCTTCAGAGTTTGGGGTTTCATGTTGAGGTCTTTGATCCATCTGGAGTTGACTTTTGAACAGCGCGAGAGGTAGGGGTTTAATTTCATTCTTCTACAAGTGGTGATCCAGTTTTGCCACTACCACTTGCTGAAGATGCTGTCTTTTCTCCATTGTATCTTCTTGACCCCCTTGTCAAATATAAGATGGCTGAGATTGTATGTGCTCAGTTTTGGATCTTCGGTTTTGTTCCATTGGTCAACAGGTCTGTTTTTGTGCCAGTACCAGACTGTTTTTATGACTATAGCCCTGTAATATAGTTTGAAGTCTGGTATAGAGGTCCCCCCTTTCTAGCTCTTTTCGCTCAGGGTTGTTTTGGCTATTCAGGGTCTTTTGTTTTTCCAAATGAATTTAAGGACATTTTTTCCAAGCCTGTGAAGAAACTCTTGGGGATTTTGATTGGGATTGCATTAAGTCTATACAAGAGTTTCAGTAGAATGGACATTTTTACAATGCTAATTTTCCCAGTCCATGCATGGGAGGTTTTTCCATCTTCTGATGTCTTCTTCAATTACTTTCATTAAGGGTTTAAAATTTTTGTTGTAGAGACCTTTGGTGTCTTTGGTTAGGTTTGTACCTAGGTATTTTATTGTTTTTGAGGCTATTGTGAGTGGGAAGGTCTCTTTGAATTCTTTCTCCAGTTGCTTGTTGTTGGTGTAAAGAAAGACCATTGATTTCTTTTGGTGAATTTTGTATCCTCCACTTTGCTGAAGCTGTTAATCGTTTCTAGGAGTTTTCTGGTGGAGTTTTTAGCATCCCCTAAGTAAACAATCATATCATCAGCAAATAGGGAGAGCTTGCCTTCCTCTTTTCCAATTAGTACTCCTTTAATTTCCTTTTCTTGCCTTATTGCTCTAGCAAGTGTTTCAAGCACTATATTGAAGAGGAGTGGTGACAGGGGGCAGCCTTGCCAAGTTTCCTGCCTTTAAAGGGAATTTTTCTTTCATTTCCCAGTTAGGGATGATATTGGCTGTGGGTTAACTGTATATGGCTTTGATTACATTGAGGAATGAGCCTGCCAATCCAATTCCTTCTAGGAACTTTAAGCAGGAAGGGATGCTGGATTTTGGTCAAAGGATTTTTCAGCATCATTAAGAGTTGATGGTGGTGGTTTTTGTCTTTCATTTCGATTTATGTGTTTGATGATTTTTATTGTTTTTTTGTATGTTGAAATCATCCCTGCATCGCTGGTATGAATCCAACTTGGTCATATGATGGATGCTCTTTTGGATGTGGGTCTGTATGCGAGGTCCAGTACCCTGGTAGAATTTTTGGCATGCTGTATTTCATTAGGGAGATGGTTCTTTAGTTCTCCTTTTTGGTTATATCTTTGCTTGATTTGGGTAATCGATTGATGCTGCTTCATAGAAGGAATTTTGGGAGAATTCCCCCTGATTTTTTATCCTTCTAAACATTTCAGAATAATGGTTGTAGGTCCTTTTTTGAAATGTTTTATAGAATTCCCTTTTTGTCGGCCGTGGAAAACCGTCTGGGGCTGGGCTTTTTGTTAGTTGGGAGGTTTCGTATTATTGCTTCAATTTCCTTCATGCAGTATGGGTCTATTTAAAGCTGTTGATCTCGTCGTGGTTTAAGCTTTGGTGAGTCCCAGGATTTCAAGTATTCATCATTTCTTCTAGGTTTTCAACTTGGTAGAGTATAGGTTTTGAGTAGTCCTGTATGATTTTCTGGATCTTTTTCCTTTTTTTTTTTTTTTTTTTTTTTTTTTTTTTTTTTTTTTTTTTTTTTTTTCTTTTCTGTTTTGCTCTTTGTGCTTAGGGTTCTGTTGGCTCTTGGGGTTTGTCTATCTTGTTTTTCTTTCAAAGAATCAACTGTTTGGATCATTGATTTTTTTGTATTGTTTTTTCTTTGTTTCTATTTCAGTGATTTCCTGGCTTGGAGTTTTTTTTTATTTCTTCCTGTATGTTGCATTTAAGGGTCATCTGCGTTTGCCTCTCAAGTGCTTTTAGCGGCAGTGTTAGATAATTCACTTTGTGCGGCTTTCTGTTTTTCTAATTAGGCACCCAGGGCTATAAAATTCCCTCGTAGGACTGCTTGTAAGGTATGCCCATAGGTTTTTGTTTTGTTGTATTGTCAGTGTCATTCAGTTACAGGAATGCGTTTTATTTCTTTCTTTATCGCTTCCTTGACCCATTCAATTTATACAAGAGTGTTGTTTAGGTCTCCATGTGGTCTTTGTAGGCAGTAGGGCTTATCCTGGGTGTTTGATGTTTAGCTTTATGTCACGTGTCGGATAGAATAAATGAAATTATTTCAATCTTTTTTTTTTTTTGTATTTGTGGAGGTTTCTTCTGTGTCCCAGTATGTGGTAAACGGTTGGAGAATGTTTCCATGGGGTGCTGAAAAGAAAGTGTATTCTCCTGGTATTAGGATGGAAATATTCTGTAGAGGTCTATGAGGTGCATTGGGGTGTAGCGTATCATCAGTCAGATAGTCTCTGTTTATTATTCTTTTTCGTGTGACCTACCCAAGGACTGTGGGTATTGAAGTCCCCTATTAAATGAGTGTACTGGGGGTTAGTGTGTGACTTGTGGTACTGAGAGAAGTGTCTTTACAAAGTTTGGTGCACCATAGTTTGTGGCATATATATTCATAATTGTGAAATCTTTCTTGGTGAATTGTTCCTTTGAAGAAAATGTAATGGCCTTCGTTTGTCTCTTTTGATTTCTGTTACTTTGAAGTCTATTTTGGTCAGATTTTAAAAAATAGCAACACTGCTTTCTTTTTGGTACCATTTTTTTTTTTTTTTTTTTTTTTTTTCCATCCTTTCATTTAAGGTGGTTCCTGTCCTAGAAGGTAAGATGGTGTTTTCTTGTAGACAGCATATAATGGATTCTGTTTCCTAATCCAAGCTCCCATCTATGTCTTTTGATTTGGAATTTAGTCCATTAATATTTAAGGTTATGACTGATAGTTTGTGCTGCTTCCTTTTGCCTGTAGTATCCATTTTCGTTTTGGGTTTCGGTTTCTACTGCTGCAGTTTATGCTTTTAATTGATTTCTCTTTCTAGTGCCTGGGGATGTTGCTCCTCTCTTCTTGTTCTTTGAATTGCGTCAAGTATTCTCTGAAGGGTTGGTTTTCTGGAACATGTAATTCTGTCAATCTGTTTTAATGTCCATGGATGGGTTTTTTCTCTCTCCTTCAACTATAATCAACATTTTTTTGCTGGGGTATAGTAAACCTGGGTTGGCATCCAGTGTCCTTTAAAGCACTGGGAATGCGTTGCTCCAAGTTCTTCTTGCATTCATAATTTGCACTAAGTCAATTATAATTCTGTGAGTTTCCCCTTAAGAAGTCCACTTGTTGGTTTTTCCCGTGTGGCTTTAAGGATTTTGTCTTTGGTTTTTGGGTGTAATAACATATCTAACATATGATGTGGCATGGAGAAGTTTTTCTTTTCTGAATCTTGTCTGGAGTTTCTAAGAAGGCTTCTTATATTGTGTATTGGTTTGTCTTTTTTTTAGTTTGGGGAAGTTTTTCATCTATTATTCTGTTGAAGATCTGATCAATACCATTCTCTTGGGATTCTTGTCCTTCCTCTATTCCCATGATGTAGAGGTTTGATACTTTCATAGTGTCCCACAGTTTTGTCCTGGTTGTTCCACTTTTGTGTATTTTAAAATTTTTCATAATCTTTCCTTGAGGTTTTTAGTTGTTCTGTGTTATCTTCCAGGTCTGATATTCTTTGTTCTGCTTCCTCCATTCTGCTTCTGAGGCTTTTTCCATTCCTTTCCTCTTGATTGGATGAGTGTTTGATTTCCTTTTTCATTTCCTCTTCTGATTTCTTTAGTACTTCTACTTCCTTTTGGAGCTTCTCAGTCCCTTCCTGTAGCTCTTTACTTCGCTGGTTGGTTTCCTTGTCTTTTTCAGCATGGGATCTTTTCAGTGTTTCTACTTCCTTCCAGAGTTTGTCATTCTCTCTCTCTAGGTCCTTCTTGAGTTCTTCATTCTCTTTTCTTAATTCTTTTATTTGTTCTTTATAATCTTGTACTTCTTTAAGTATGTTCCCAATTGTGTTCCTGATATCTGTGTCCTGGGCCATCCCCAGGGGGATCCCACTGTAGGAATCTTCCCTAGGGTTGGTAGAGCTTGGTGCGGGATTATCCTGCTGCTTTCCTGTATTGTCTCTTCTTTGTGTTCCTGGCATATGGGCTTCTCCTTGCCTGTATTCCAATGTGAGTCCTAAATGACTCTTCACTGTGTGGAAGGCTTGCTTTTCTTGCCTCTTTCAGATGCTTCCATAATCCCAGTTGAGGGGGGGGTGGATTACCTGTGTTTCAGCTGGTTTCAGGAGATCTCAGATCTCAAGACTCACACAACCCTACCTTTTATACCAGCTGGGAGGATAACTCTGCCCCCACAGCCACGAAAGCCAATCAAGCCAAAGACAACTAATCAAAGAACACGTTTAGTTATTAAGCCAAAGACAACTAAATTAAAGAACATGTTTAGTTATTTCCTCCAACTCTAAGTAGTGTTCAGAACAGTTATATATTTAGTTAATATTGGGATAAATTTTTGGATTTACATTCTTCCTATCATTTTATTTTAAAACATGTCTCAAATTGAAAGAGTTTTATACATATTATGCATTTTCTCTGCATAATCACAAAAGTTTACTAGAGTCATATTTTTGGTGATTATAATTATGAAAATATTTGTAATAAGATATAGCAAGTCATTTAGAGACATTTTTATTAAAATCAGTGGTTTATATATTTGAATAGCTTGATGCTGTAAAAAATTATTCTTAAATATGCCAGTTCATCTATTTTAAAGATCTATTTCACTTTATCCATGTGTATAGGTGTATCTATGTGTATATGTTGTATGGTGGACTAGTGCCTCTGGAAGCCAGAAGAGGGTGTCTGAACTCCCTGAGCTCCAGTGGCAGGCATTTGTGTATCCTCTGGGATGGGTACTAGAAGATGAACTGAGCAGAAAGTGTTCTTAACCTCTGAACTAGCTCTCCAGCCCCAAATTTATTTTTAAAAATTATGGTAATTTAATACCATTTTCTCATTCCCCAGTTTAGGCATATTTTAAATATAATTGCTAGTTATTCTGAGTCATGTAATCATGGCTTGCAGACTCCATGAGTCAGAGCAAAACTGGGCAGAGCTGTCAAAAATACAACAAAAATAAGTAATTTTCATGAAATAAATTGCTCTAAGGCATTCTTTGGGACTGGAAGCAGTAAAGGTCCAAGGAAAGAGAGAACTGAAGACCTTACCCATCTTTGAATGTGAGAATGCAAAAGAATGTATTTAGCTCCCAAACTTTTCTTAATCATTTCTAAGTGTTTAGAAATGTTATATCTGAAAGCCATAATTATTCCAGACAAAATCCATGAAGAGTAACATCACAGGCAAATGTTACTTTGGTATTGGTTGCATTTGTTCTATTATCAGTAATTTGAATATCAACTGTGGTCTTCGCAAAAATAACCAAACAAGCAAACAACAACAACAACAACAACAACAAAAAACCCACAGCTATGAATTGTTTTATCAAATTATTCTCTGAAATTAGAACCAGCTTAGAAACATATATCTGTGGCCCATGTAATTAAGTATTATGACATTTTAATTTTTTTTAATTTTATTTATTATTTATTTATTTTTGTGTATGAATGTACTGTCTGCATGTAGGTCTGTGTATTATGATGTTTTTAAAAGAAGGCTTAGGTGCTAATATGGAGAGAAATAACTGAGATATTAAAATGCAATATTTAATCTCTTGAAATACATGTTTAAATAACTATTCTTGTGGCTGGAGAGATGGCCTAGTGGTTAAGAGCACTGACTACTCTTGCAGAGGACACGGGTTTGATCCCCAGCACCCACATGGAAGCTGAGAACCATCTTTAACTCTAGTTCCAGTGGAATCCAATGCCCTTTTCTGACCTCCGTGGCATTGCATGACACGGGTGAACAAACCTACATGCAGACAGTACATTCATACACATAAAAAAATAACTAAAAAAAGTTAAAAAATTATTCTGAATGAGGCCTGACAAAAAGAAGGGAGTCTGTCACATTGCCTTCTGAACTACACACACACACACACACACACACACACACGCACGCACGCACGCACGCACACACACACACACGCACACACACACGCACACACACACGCTCCAATTCCTACTCCATGCAATATAAATAAATAAACATAAAACAATTAGTCTAAATCACAAGTAAGAAATTCATGTCATGGGGCTGGAGAGATGGCCTAGCGGTTAAGAGTGCCGACCGCTCTTGCAGAGGACCCAGGTTTGATCCCCAACAACCACATGGCGGCTGAGAACCGTCTGAAACTCCAATTCCAGGAGAACTCCAGTTCCAGGGGAATCTGACACCCTCTTCTGACCTTCTCGGCATTGCAAGACACGGGTGCACAGACTTGCATGCAGACAGTACATTCATACACATATAGAAATAGAAAGAAAGAAAGAAAGAAAGAAAGAAAGAAAGAGAGAGAGAGAGAGAGAGAGAGAGAGAGAGAGAAAGAAAGAAAGAAAGAAAGAAAGAAAGAAAGAAAGAAAGAAAGAAAGAAAGAAAGAAAGAAAGAAAGAAAGAAAGAAAGAAAGAAATTCATCTCATAAGAGAATCTTTTCTAAGGAAACTGGTAGCTTGCCAGTTTGGGAACCAATTCTCTACTGGC